>PVKS010024882.1:0-30521 GCA_004027875.1 Aplodontia rufa | reverse complement strand
GGAATCTCACTCTCTTTGCCCTTGTTTGCACAGCTTCTCTGGCTCTGCCCCTTCTGCCTTCCTCTCCCATGTGGATGTTGATCGCTCTAGATAATCCAGGATCGTCCCCATCTCAGGATCCTTAACCTCCTCACATCTGCAAACTCCCTCTTGCCATGAAAGGCAACACAGCTACTAGCTCCAGGTGTGAGTGCATGGACATCATTAGGCTTTTAGTCTGACAACCTCACACTGCAAAGACCCATTGATCCCATATACCACATGGAGTCACAGCAGACAGGGCGCACCTGGAATCCACTACTGCCGGAGCAGCTCTTCTACTCCACAGCTGAGGACACTGAGGAAGTGAGGCAAATGCCCTGTGAGGGTTCAGAGAAGAAGTCTGTGTGACCCTCTTCCTATTTAACACAGATGTGACGGAGTGGCTAAGGACTTGGTCTTTAGTCCTATGCAAAGGTCACAAACGGCTCCTGCAAGAAATTCTGCAGATCTCCTTCATTCAGGGCCTCAAGGCTCAACGCTCCTACTTCTGCCTATTTGCATTTAGTCTTAGCACTTGTCATTTTCTGAGATTATCTAGTTTTCATTGTTTGCTCTGTAAATTGCTAGCATCCTTTCAAACATTGCCTCGTTCAACAAATATGTGTTGAAAGGACGGATGGGTGAGTAGATGCATGGATGCATGGATGGAAGGATGGGTAGATGGATGGATAGATGGCTGGCTGGCTGGATGGATGGATGGAAAGGTAGATGGATATATGGCTGGATGGATAGGTAAATGGGTAGATGGATGGATGGATGGACGGATGAATGGATGGACAGGTAGATGGGTAAATGGATGGATGGGTAGATGGACAGGTAGATAGGTAGATGGATGGATGGTGGATGGATGGACAAATGGCAAAACAGGTGAGTAGAAGTTTGGGGAGGTGGATAGGTGAATGGTTACCATGTGTTAAATATAATGCTCAGTACCACAAATATCTAACATTGTGTAATCCTCTTGTCTCCTCAAGGTAAGCACTATTCTTATACCTATACTGCACATGAGAAAAAGGCTCTTAGTGTTTCATCATGTGACCATGCTCAGAAGCAAGTGGCAGCATTGGGATTAGTACCCAGGCAGGCTACTCCTGAGGTTTGAAGAACTTCAGGCTATGGACAGGGCTGGGGAAATCCTTGATTTGGAGCCAGTGTTTCATAAGACAATTGGACACATGTACTTATTCTTTGTAAGACAGTAATACTGAGCCTCCAACTCTCAGGTCCAATCTTGTTTGTTCTCAAGCCTTTAATTTTAATCTAATCCAGGAAATAGCAGAGTAGCTCTGATGAAACCAGACATATTCATGGGCTTAGCTGGCAAAAGCTGCCTCACTCACACCCCATGACCAGAGGGGAGAAGAGAAAGAACTAGAGCTCCAAGTATGAGTGTCTGGAGAAAGTCATAGGACAAGAGCCAAGAGCATCTGGACCTGAGTCAGAAAAAGGCACTGGAACCAGAGGATGAAAATCATCGTTGTTAGGAGCTCAACATTACCCTCAAAAGACACTAAAGCATCAATATATGAGCTCTAGAATCAGGCTGGAGTTCACCATATCCCTCAACACAGATTAAAACATCACTATATGAGTTCTAGATACAGGCAGGAGCTCACTATCACCCTCAACAGATGTTAAAACACCATAATATGAGCTCTAGATTCAGGCAGGAGTTCACCATCACACTCAACACACACTAAAAAACCACTATATGAGCTCTAGATTCCGGCAGGAGCTCAAAAACACCCTCAACACACACTGAAACATCACTATATGAGCTCTAGATTCTGGCAGGAGCTCACCATCACCCTCAACACACACTAAAACACCGCTATATGAGCTCTAGATTCATGCAGGAACTCACCATCACCCTCAAATAACACTAAAACAACACTATATGAGCTCTGGATTCAGGCAGGAGTTCATCATCACACTCAACAAACACTGAAATCATCACTATATGAGCTCTAGATTCAGGCAGGAGCTCACCATCACCCTCAGCACACAATAAATACACCACTATATATGCTCTAGATTCAGGCAGGAGCTCTCCATCACCCTCAGCGCACAATATGAGCTCTAGATTCAGGTCGGTGCTCACCTTCACCCTCAACCCATTGAAAACATCACTACATGTGAGTTCCGGATTCACTATTAAAACCCCCTCTGTGCTCAGCACTGCACTGACATACCTCTTAGAATGGTCACACCTCAATAGAGTTCATGCAGTAGAAGTCACTAAGTCCATTTTTCCTGAAAAGGAAAGCAAGGCTCAGAATTCATAGGCCTATGGCCATATAGGACATGAATTCTTCTTATAGCCAGGCACCAAATTCTTGTTCCCTATTCATGGTGCTGGTGAACAGTGACCTTCACGGGGACACATCCACCTCCTGACTCTGAAACGGTGATGATTACTTTATACAGGAAGGGATGCGATAAATCAAGGACTGTGAGAGAAGGTGTTTTTCCTGATTGTCCCGGTGGACTTAAATTCATTCACATGCATCCTACTGAGATTCAGAGGCAGTGATCACAGTGCTTTGGCCACAGGACCAACATCTGGAGCCAGGCGATGCAGAATGAGGAAGGACAGGCCCCTGTAGAGCCTTCAGGAGGTGGGCCTGCAGACTGACTCCTTGGTTTTGGACTTCCAACACCCTGGAACTGTGGGAGAATAAACTCGTGTGGCTTTGAGCTAACTAGTTGGTCATGATTTGTCACGGTGTCTGAAGGAAACTGACACAGCCCCACATCCGGACTCCTTTGACCTTTAGTGATCATCAGTTTGGAGTTTTTCAACCAAAAATGATGTTTATAACATGAAGCTCTCTTTGAAGCAGATTTACTAGGTATTTAAAAAATTTCAAATCTTTTTTTTTAAATATTCATATAAAGTGTGTATGTAGGTGCACATGTGGAAATGGTAGAGAGAAGTCATTCAGGTCACCCACAGAAATGAAGCCCTGCTTCCTACTGGACTGAATAAAATTAGCAAACCTCCCCCCACAAATAGAATGTTAAGTCTTTGCAACGGTTGCACACGGGAACTTGGAAGTACTCACAAAGTGCTAGAACGCACCAGGTGCCTGAGACCTTGGTGGTGGCAGTGGCGTGAAGATGCTGTGACACTGATATCACAGTGACAATGGCCTCAGTGGGGTGCTGACGGAAGGCGAAGATGACAATGACATCAATGAGAATGTGATGGCTATGGTGGCTGCAACGGCTGCCCATCTAGGGCCTTTGACACTCTCGGATCTGTCCTTTGGGATGCCAGTAGTGTTTTATGAGATCTTTGGTTCAGTTGAAACAGGAACATTTTGAATTAAGTCAGGTTTTTAATTTGATGATTATTATTCATTCCATAAATATTTACAGAGGTTGTCAATGTTTTAGGTGCTGGCTTAGGCTTTACAGAGCAAACTTTAATAAAGTGTCATCTCTATGAGCTCAGAGTTGTTACAGACTGAATGTGTGTGTCTCTTCAGATTCGTATATGGAAATCCTAAGCGCCCATGTGATGACTTTAGGAGGTGGGGCCATGGGAGGTGATGGGGTGGAGTTGGGAACAGTGCCCTTATAAAGCAGACCCCACAATGCACCCTACTCCTCCACCATGTGGGCCACAGAAAGGAGATGACCACCTAGCGCCCGGAGGTGGACTCTCAGTGGACATTGGGTCTGCTGATGCTTTAGCGTTGGCTTTTCCAGGCTCCAGAGCTGTAGCCAATGGTCTCTGATGCTTGTAAGTCTCCTTCTTTCTAAAATGCCCAGTTCACAAGGACTGGAATCCTCTGTTCTCAGCCCATCAGAGTTGGTGTTTACTGATTCACATTTGTTATTGTTACAGCAGAAACCAGCTGCCTGATAGGTACTTGGTTCTTTCCTCAATTCACCTTCTAAGTGGACTTTCTGTCTTCCTGGAGCCTCCAAATATCCTTGGGGCTTCATAACATTAAGTGTCCCTTGCTGCTGGCCATGCTTGTCCCCATAAGTGGGTCATTTCTGTGCAGCTGGGTCATGGACTTCCAGAAGCTGAGCTAGTGGGCTCTTGTTGAGTAACAGTCCTGGGTGGTCACTTTACGGGTACCCTAGTCTCTCCACGTTAGCTCCTGTCTGGGACCTTGGCCGGAAGTTAGGGGTCCATCCAGCATCTCATTAACTGAGAACCTATGAGAAACCGAGGAAAGTGTCCTTCACCGTTTGGAAGATGACAGGGAGGCACATGACTAGTGGAGTTGAGACATGATTTTCTAAAAGGCGCATGGCTAGTGGAGTTGAGAGGGGAACAGATGCCATCTTATTCCGCTGCATACATCATGGAGAATCCTGAGAGCCATCAGCCGCTCAGTCTCCCTGCCCCTCCCTGCCCTTGAGAAGATCATGCACTTTCCCAATGGTGGTCTCTCCATGAAGCCCTGGGCACCCTGCTCCATGCCCACTCTGATATTCCCTGTCTGCCTATCTTGCTTTATTTTCCTCCGCAAGTCTCTCCTCATCTAAAACTCTACACAGTGCCTTTTCATTTGTTTATATTGGCTTATAATTTGACTTGGAGCCATTCCCTGCCCTGTCCCCAGCACTTCCCCCTGTGGTTCTAGCTCAGTAGGTACAAAATAATGGTCCTCGAATGAGCTTCTGTCAGCAAGTGCTCCCAAGGCCCAGCGATCTGATGATTTCAGGAAGTAGTGACCTGATTAACCTTGATCGATAGGATATTGACCTGGCTGAGTTATTATAGCAGCTGCCCTGATTGCACGTCAATTACCTACAGCGACATCTACTTAATATCTCTTTTTATTGCATCAGAAAAGCCATGAGGGAAGTATTGTCAGAGGGGGCCAATGGCTTTCTCAGCACGGTCATGTGCGAAAGTAATGGAGTGTGGCTTTTCTCGTGGGCCAAAACTGCTCCAAAGTGTGTGTGTCTAAGTTCTTGCAGGGGCTTGTTTTGAAGGAACTGATCCTCCAAATCCAATGTGGTTCTTGTGCAGAACAGGGCTTCTCAGACCCCTGTGTGAGGATTCTTCACCCAGAAGTCCCAGGTGCAATGAGTCACATTTTCCTCAAGCATGCCAGGTCATTGTGATGCATTTGGTCCCCGGACCAGAGCTGAAGCGTGATTGGCGTCTCCACTGGACACAGGTAGTGGGGACTTTCGACATTCAGTGTATGAGGGAGGGCGGAAGGGGAGGGGAGCCAGTAAATGGGGGAGGGCATAATTGATTGGGGGATTTTATTATTTGATTTCTCCCACCCCCAGATATTTATAGCTCACACAATGCCACAAAGAGACCCCTTGACTTTAAACTCATAAAATGCGTACTTGGGAGTCAGACTGTAATTTACTTTTCTAAGATGCCTCAATTATATCCAAGGAAAAGCCTGGTTACATTTTTAAAACTCTGGAGCAGCAGCCTTTAAATTTATTCAGACTAATGAGCACGTATAAATTTGGTGAATGCTAATTCACGGGAGTCGGTGGCGGCCGAGGACGGAGCACAACAAGAGTGTCACAGCCGCGGAACAAAGTGAATGGGTGATGTGAGTGACAGTCAGGATTTCTTTTAACATCACTAAAAGGCGGCTGAAGTGACAGGTAAGAGGACAGAGGCAGAATTCTGCGGCACTTGGAGGATTTGTGTACTATCAGGCAGGGACATGTCGACCCGACGCCAACTCAGTTAAGTTCAGCAGAGAAGAGGAGCAGGGACTCAGGGCGGCTGCTGGGGCAGAAGGGCCTCCACCCTGCATCCCAGGACACAGAGCCCCGGGGACTGGGCTTCCCATCCAGCTGGAGGCCCCCTTCTTGCGAATTTCACAGGATTCAGGCATGTGGTTTTAATCTGTTTCCACAGATCTCAGAGACGAATTTAGCCTCCTCTGGAGACAGCTTCCACTTAGGATCATCTTGAAGAGGATGAAATCCTAAATCAAAACCCATCAGCGTACACCTGGACTTCCAGAGTCACTCCCCAATCAAATCTGCAGGCTTCTGAGGTCGGCCGCCTCCAGCACAGGGAGAAAGCGGTGGGAAGCATAGCTTTGAAACCTTGATGCGGTGGCTTTGTGGCCTGCAAAGGTGCTTTGGCAGGGGCGGAGGCGGGGCCTTGGAATGAAATCCAACTCCTCCAAGGGGCTCGGGCTCCTGGCTTCCATTCCTCTGGGCAGGAGCAGGCACCGTCTCACCATCACCGGCTCAGTTGGTGCTTGGGTCAGTGCTCATTCAGGGCCCACCCAGCGCCCATGCAGAGAGCAGCCTGCCTGTCATCTGACCCTTCCCTCTCCCCACTTCTGCCTGTGCACCTCCTTGTGCCAGATCTATGAAACCAGTCACCATTTGCTATGGGCAGACTTGTGTCTCTATTCCAAGTTCATAGGTTGACAACCTAATTCCCAGGTGGCTATATTTGAGATAGGGCTTTTAAGAAAGCAATTAAGGTTAAATAAGGTCGTAAAGGTGGAGCCCTGAGCCCCTAGGGCTGATGCTTCATATAAGAGGCACCAGAGCCATCCCTTAGTGTGTGCACACAGAAGAGAGGTCCTGTAAAGGCACTGTGAGAAGGCACCGTCTGCAAGTCAGGGTAGAGGCCCCTCCAGAAGCTGCCCAGGGCACCTTGATCTTGGGCTTCCAGCCCCCAGAGCCCAAGAAAGTCCAAGACTCTAGGTTAAGCCTCTGCTGTGCTACGTCAGCCTGTGCTAACGGGGACACTTTGCAAAGTGTGCCTCAGGCTCCAGACCTTAGTCCCTTGCTCCTTCTGTTTGGAATCCCTCTCCTCCTGGCCCCTGTGAGCACAGAATCCTCAGCTCAGGAACCTGGCAGACCCTTTTGGATTTCTTGACGTTGGAAAGGTGCTCCTGCTTCAGGCGTTTTGGCACCCTGTGTCCCTGCTCTTGTGGCAGTAGGTGCACTGTCTTGCTCATTTACCCGAGCTGCCCCTCAACTGATGTCTATGCCTTAAGACCGTGAACTCAGACTTGAATTGTGGTGTGTGCAGAATCTAGGCCAGCACCTATCCCAGACCTGGACCCCTTTTACTGCTTGTAGAATAGTTGGCTGAGGGATGGATGAAGTGGATGGGTAAATAGAGAAAGAATATATGGATACATGGATGGGTGGGTGGGTGGGTGAATGTATATATGTATATATGGATGGATTGGTGTGTATACATGGATGGATGGATGGGTACATGGATGGATACATGCATGGTTTGATGGATGGGTACATGGATGGAGGACAGATGGATGGGTAGATGTATACATGGATGGATGGATGGATGGATGGATGCATACATGCATGGATGGATGGATGAGTGAATGGATAGGTGGATGAGTGGTTGAATGAAGGATGAATGGATGGCATTTCCCAGCCTATAGCTCCCAGAAGTAAAGGCAGGGAAGGGGCTGAGGTCAAGGCATGATGGTACTCTCCAATGCACACCATTTTCTTCAATCTTCTAGTAATGAAATGGGTTCTCTTGTACCCATACCCCTGGCTGCTGAGTCATCGCATTACTGTGTGGCTTTTCCCAAATCTTTGCTGAGGAGCTCAGTGGACCCTTTCTTTCTACTGAGTATTGTCACATCCCTGAAATGACTTTCATCTGAAGTCGAGTCTTCATAATAATGTGATACAGCCGTAACTGTGGACCAGGCACCTTGATGAATGACCATCTTGCTTAATCCTCACCAATAAAGAGCGGGAGGCAGGTTCTGTTGACCTTCTGCTACAGCAGCACACCCTAAGGCACAACCAGCTGAGGGCAAAGACGGGACCGCCTGCACAAGGCATCTCTGCAGCCCCAGGCTGAAAGCTGAGGCTATAGGAGCAGCCCCGCCACCCTGGGACCCCTCAAGACGGACACCAGCACTATCTGGAAATGCACTGCTTTTTCTGTGAGACGAATTAGTCTGGGAGGCATATTTCTCTTTGAAATAGTTTCACAGGAGGACATTTCCTACTGTGCTGCAAGCTGACCTCTTGGACAAACACTGTCATAAAACTGGGCTATTTGCTACGAGCGCATCGGGAGTTTTAAATCATCAAACTAAAGGACCCCAGGCTCTGACAGTAAAATTTTCATTCAAAGAAGGACTCAGCTTCCCAACACAATAAATTATATATGATGGGGACATATAAAACATTTAAAGATATACAGAATTTCTCTGCATTTGTGTTCCATAGGAGAGTTCAGCTCTTGAAGTACTTTTTTATTTCAATCCTTCCTATTCGTAAGAAGAAAAGAGAAATGAGAAGCAACACAAGAAGAGGCCTCTGCACCGTGTCCTAAAGTTTGGATTTTGTGATTTATTTTTCTCTCTGCTCTTTGCAGCTATGTGTTGGAATGAAGCGATGGTACATTGGTAGTTAGAGGGGATGTGAGAAGTCTTTGGTGTCCCCTAAATCCAGGATGTTCAAATATGAACAGCGGAGACACACTGGCGAGCCTTATGGAGCCAAGGCATCAGGGTCAGGGGCTATTGGGAAGGAGCAAAGCTCTCACAACTGAGAGCTTGAATTACTGGGAGCTGCTCTTTTAAGGGCATTGAGTTTAGGCAACTGTATTAAAAGACGGAAGCACAATCGTCCTAGGTATAAAGTAACAAGCATGGTCCTGTCACATGATACACAATAAATGACAAAGACTCTTTGCCCTTCTGGACGAAAGAAGGTTCCAGCATAATACGAAAACACTATTGCTCATTAGTCAGCAATTGCTATGCAAATGTGCATAACAAATGGCCCCCCAGAATTTGGTGACCGTAACAAACATTTTCACACTTACATGTCTTTGGGTCATCTAGAGTTGGGCTGAGCTGGGCTGGGGGCAGCTCTGATCCACGGAGATGGTCGCCTGGACTGGCGTCTGCTCTCAGAGTCAGGGTCAAGGGTATGTCATATGTTTCCTTCTCCTGGACCAAAGCCACTGGAGTCGCACTCTGCCCTTGTGAGTGACAGCAGTCTGAGAGTGTCAACAAAAACAAGCTGTGCCTTTAGGGGCCCTGGGTCAAATCAGGCACTCTGACCTGCCACCCTATTTCATTGGCCCAGAAAAGGTTATATGCCCAATTCCCGCGTTAGTGAGACAGCAAAATATTGCTTTGGTAAAAGTCACCTGGCCAAGGGCACAAATGCAGAATTCAAATGCAGGGAGAGTTTGAGCTATCCAAAGTAACGTCCTCTATCTCTCTCAGCTTTTTCTTTGCCTCTGACTCTAATTTTTCATGAAATTTTCTCTCCAGTCCCAGGGATGATCAAAGCCTTGGTCCCAGATCGGCATGAGCACTGGCCTCACTGGGGAGCCTGCTAGAGCTACAAAGCCTCCCTCCCACTCCGTCCTGGACCTGCTGCACCAGAAACTGAACTGCCAAACTACTGTAGTGAGAGCAAAGGTCACACCCCAGCCCCTTTCCTGTCACCGCATCTGTCAACCAGGAAGAATAGAGAGGGGGAAAGTGAGTTGCGTTGGCATTTTAGACAAAGCGAAAACTGAGAGCCGAAAGCCCCTCCCACGCGTGGAGCCAGCTCTGCTCCTGCATCTCTGTTAAATAAAGGCCTTTATACAAGATGCCTCCAAGATCCCTGCCGCTGTGTGCAGCCAGGACACGAGATGGAAGAGACTGCAGCCTCAGGGGTCAGTCGACTCCCTTTGGAGTCTGAACTCTGCCCTCAGCCCTGGCCAGGCCCCTCTTGCCTCGGTTTCCTCATCTGTGAACAGTGATCATCTGCATCTGGGAACAGGAGCTAGGTTGGTGCAGAGACAGCTGTGTGCTTGTGCCCAGCCTGGAGTGTTGGGTACTGCAATCAGTGTCACTGTGTCCTGGCATGTGTCGGGGTCTGGGGTCAGATGTCCTCAGGTGCAAGTGCCTGGATTCCAATCCACCAGGCTCAGAAACGTGGAGCCTTTCCCAGTCTGTACAAAAAGGATGTTAACCCCTTCCTCATAGCTTTTCTGGAGGGTTGACGGTGACAATGCACACAGCAGGTGACTCTCAGTAGGTCCCCACAAGTGGCATTTTGTGTACCAGTGGGCTAGGTGTACCATTTTGGAGCTAGGACAAGCGATGCTGGGGCTGGCAGGAAAATGACCAGATGGCAACGTGTTAGCCCGGTGTCTGCTTTGCCAGGGCTGAGCACTAGCAGCCTGGAAGGTTAGGCGGCCTCTGCTGAGGCCAGCCTCCGCTGAATGACAGGTGGCAGCAGGGTGCATATTGTGGGCAACTTTCAGTGCATGGCCCCAACCTAGCTGTGCTCAGCCATCCAGCTGTCCCTGCTTGTGGACTCCCCTGCCCAGAGTGCCCCATCTGTCCCAGTACAATCCTGTGGCTTATGCAAGCCTTGTCCCCAGGGTCTCCTCCCTGCTGCTCCTTAATTCCTCAGACACGGAGGGTGCACCTACCTGTGTGCTTGCTGCCAGTCTGAGTCCCCACAGAGGTACCTCGCGGAGACCCGGATGTGGGGCACAGGGGTGCTGAAGAGCTGTGGTCCAGGGCCCTGGAGCTGCTCTGTGTTACAGTCGTCAGCAGCCACATGCCTCCACCTGAGTTTAAACTGGTTGAAATGAAGCAAAATGATGAACTCCATCTCTCCATCACTGGTCATCTCTCAGGGACCCAAGCCTGCACATGGCTGCGGGGCTGTGCAGAGATGCCGCAGGACTGTCTTGTGGGACCGTCCACCAGTCGGCTCTGCTCAGGAGCCCTGGTGCCCCTCTGACCTCTGGTTCTCCCTGGCACCGGCCTGTGTCCGTCAAGACCCCTAATCCACTGTGATCCTCTGTGCACTTATTTGTTCAGTGGTGCCCCTCCTGACCAGAATCCGAGTCCCATGAGAGTGAAGGCCACATTGACCTCTTCTGTCATTTCAGCTACCACACTAAAGCAGGCCTGGCACACATCAGTGAGCGGACGTGTGAGCCTTCATTCCCACCCACTCAGCTCCTGGGAACTGTCCTGTTCCAGGGGGAAAGGTCCTCCTGGAGGTCCTAACTCCCCAGGGACCACCATCCCAGCCTCACCGGGACCTCCAGCCCTGGCCACACGGTCGCAGATCTGGCTTCCCTTCCCCTTGCCTCTGCTCATGCAGTGTCTGACCGCTGCGGGAACCATCCTGCACCCCACCTACAGGGTGAGACCCCACCCAGCCTCCAGGACCACAGACCAGGTCCACTGCCGGACGGCCTCCTGGAGCCAGTGCCTCCTCACCTCCTTATCTTGCAGACCAGGAATTGGGGAAGGTCACCTTCAACCCTGACCGCCTTGGACCTTTGACTCTACAACTCCAGAAACGAACGTCTGCTGCCCTGTGGATGGCTGGATTTGTCCACGTCACCTGTGACCTCAGCAGCATGAAGCCCTGTCCGCAGCTGTGGAAGAAGCCACCCCAGGCTTAGAACACCCTGCTTGAAGGAGCTTAAGAGGGAAAGTCACTCTCTTAAGTTCTGATTTTCCTGTGCATACATGAGATTGCCGAGAAGTAGCTCCACGCTCCCCACGGGTGCTTTATTTTTATTTTTCAAGGATTCTCAAACGACAAGGCATAAAGCCCTATAGCTTATGTAACCTGTAAAACCAAATCTAAAATTAAGCGTTTATTACAAACAATGGTGAGAGACCTAAGGCTGAAAGGAAGAATTCCTGAACTGAAAGCGACCCTTGGGAACGGGAACGGATTCATCTTCATTTTGTTACAAAGTTAATTAATTAACGTAGGGAAAAAGTGCACCACGAATGTCGCGCTTGTCTTTTGGATCAATATTAATTGTACTTTAAAAAGTACACATCTCTGATCAGTATTTAAATAAGAAAGCTGCCGCGCAGTCCCACTCCTGCAGCTCCTTTATAAATACTCGCAGCGTTCTGCGAGGGCAGCTCTACGTGTTCAAGCTCTGCAAGGTCTTCATCATTCCCTGGCACACTTCGCCCTTACAGAATCCCACCAGGAGGATCCCGTTGAGAGCCGACTTCAGCTATCACCAACAGGACCTGTTGATGAGAAATAGCTGAGCTTATCGCTTAAGGCAGACACAAAAAGGCAGCCAGGTGCTGCGTGCACGCCTAGAATCCCAGCGACTAAAGAGATCCAGGTGGGAGGATCACAAGTTCCAGGTCAACCTCAGCAACTTAAGGAGCCCCTGACTCAAAATAAAATATAAAAAGGACTGGAGGCGTGGCTCAGTGATTAAGTGCACCTGGGTTGCATCCCTGGTGCATCCCCCTTCAACAAATAGTAAAAAAAAAAAAAGAAAGAGGAAAAAGGTAAGAGACGGAAAAGCTGAACAGGGCAGAAACTCGAAGGTGAGGAGGCAGGACTGGATCTGTTCCTACCTGGCTTTTAGCAATTTCCCCGAAAGCAGGTCTCTTGGCACAGGGAGTGACTGGGGGCTGAGGACGCTGGCTCAGCAATCCAGGAGCAGAGCGGGTAGAAAGGCAGGATTTTTGAAGCAGAGGAATAAAATGTTAGGGTGGAAACTGCTGGTTTATGTTTTAGGCCAAAGAAGAGTTGCTGGTTCTTTTGGGAAGTCCCTGTAATGAAAGTCCAATAATGCAAGTGTTAGTAAAGTAAATCACGCCCGCCAAGGCAGTGCGGGGAAAGCTGTGTTAATCCAGACAGCATGGCAAGTGAGTGGAGAGTTTCAGACCTCCACGATCCAGCTGTCTCTGTGGGTGTTGTTTTTAGTGTTCCAGTCAAGCTGAATAAAGGGGAAACAGAGAGGTTGTGCTTTGCCCAAAGTCACACAGCTTCTTGAAGTAGGATACCATTTCCTCCTGAGTGCCTGCCTTGTTCTTTAACTCTGAAATTAGCAGCCCCTCCTTGTCTGCAGGGAGCCCACTCCTAGGAGGAAAGGAGAAGTGTAGAAAGCTGTTTGTGGACTTCTACAACAGCAAATGCAAAATAAGTCCTTAATTTGAGTGCTTTTTGAAAAACTGCAGTTGATTTCTGATCTATTAAAATGTTATATAAGTAGAGATATAAATACATAGCGATCAATATTTTATTCAATTATCTTTGCCCCTCTGAGCCACCTTCAAGGCAGGTGGCCATTCAGAACACTGGGAGTTGTAAGTGCAGGTTTGCAGCTAGTACTTAGTGACTTAATTTTATTCCGTGAAACACTGGAGGCGGGTGGAAAGGTGCTATTCTCTTTCAGGGAGGTAATCTGTGGGATGGATGCTAGCTCGGGCACGAGGGCTAATGGAACATGTTAATAATACAGTAAGTTAACACCACCGGTTCCTCACAATGCGGCTGCCAACGCCGGGAACCCAGGTCCGCAGAAACTCTCCACCGTGCTCCCACTTGGAAAGCCCCCCCCCAGCTCACATCCCCGCCACAGCCTAAGTATTGTGTTCGGGATCTGCAGCAGTCCCAGCTCAGCACCCAGCACACAGCTCTGCCACCCCTGGGTCTGACAGATGTGCTCTTCTTGCTGGGTGGATTTTATTCCCATTCCTCTTCCTGTGTGAAGAAGGGGAAAACACTCCAGAAGCACAGTTCTAAACTAAGAAGGACAGCAGAGGAGAAGATGGCAGAAGACACCCGGGGAGATCACAGGAGCAGATCCATAGGCATCCCAGGGGAGCAGAGATTCCCATCCAGCCTCGTGACCCTGGCACCACCTTGAAGGTGAGGCCTGGATCTGATCAACCCTCACCCCTCCCATGCTGCCCTGAGACTCCAGAGCATGACTTCAAGACCCCTTTTTGTCCTCCAGCCCCCCAGGGCCCAGCCATCTGCAAACTGGGCCTAACAGTACAGGGATGTTGAAGGATGCGGTCAAATTTATTAAAAGACTTTGTCAATGGAAACATTTAGAAGCAGGCGTGATTGAGGTTACATCAACAGTGGGCAGGCTGAGTGTTAGGAAGAAGTCTTCTTGTACTCCTGTTCTTTAGGGATCTGTGCACCAATGAATACCTTTTCTCTTACCCCAACAGCAAATGCTACAGAAAGGTGCCTGCGTGTATGCATGCGTGTATGCACATGTGTGTGTGTGCATGGGTGCATTCATACGTATAAAGGAAAATGTCTTGATGGTACAGTGATTCCAGCTACTTTATTTTGCCCAAGTCTCCAGCCAGCATCTTCTCTATTCCAATCTGTGTGTTTAGGTGCTCTCTCCCTTTCTCACCTCAATACATGCTTGGGTGGGCAGGGAGTCTGTCCACGCAATGCCTACTAAGTTAAGACCATCCTGGTATTTTTGGTGAAGGAGGAGTGTGCAAAAGGAGTGTGCAGCACCCCTGCACCCAGCACCCGTCCTGGCCCAAGAACCTCCTTCTACTCTGTAGACCACGCACCATGTGGCAGCTGACCCTGCCCATTGGTGGCACCATCCGCCCAGTAGAGGCCTTGGGAGCAGAGCTGTACTGGGCTTTAGGCAGGGAGCTCAGGGTCTTGGGCAGGAACACATGATTGGGAAAAGGGGCCTGGAAGAGCCAGTCCTTTGGCCCCAGGAAGTCCTCACCTTGATGGGAGGGTTGAGACTGGAGGGGGTTCAGGATGACCCCCAGGAGTGCAAGTTCAGTGCTGAGCCCCCAGACCCCTGCGTTAGGCAACCGGTATCTCTCTACCTTCTTGGTCCCTTTCTGAGTGATATCCAATTAACCCTGGCTGAGCAGCTGGGCAGAATGGGTCATGACACAGCACATGGGCTTCTAGGAATGGCTTCAGACCTAACGACGAAAATGTCTGTGAAATTCTCGTTGATTCTGAGGTGAGCAAACAGCAGGTGGAGATGCTCAGATGCTTCCCCACGGTCACATCCCAGAAGAGGCATCGATGGCTTCCACGTGGACCCTCCGGGTCTGTTCCAGGAGGACTTTCCCTTTTGCACTAAGTCCATACTGAGTTCCGCCTGCTCTCCTTCATCTGATAGGAATCCTGGTGGACAGCTGCACCGTGATTACCAGCTGCCAAAGGGATGCATTTCTTGTTGGAAGTTCATTACACCAGGGTTGAAATGTGGGCACCAGTGGGAATCTTGATCTGGGAAAGTACGGTAGAATTCAAGAAAGAAAGAGAAAAGTCAAGGCCTGGACTGTCGTGGAATGTGCTTCCCTCCAGCTGCATAGGTGATGGGGGGCGAGGACATGGGGAAGGAAAAGCTGAACACACTCATCACAGCATTTGCTCCAGCCTCGTGGGACGGAAGCAGGAGCCGTAAACCCCACAGAGGAGAGCGCCAACTGTTGCACCCTGGTGTTCGTGGGAGCTGACAGGAAGTTGTTCAGATGCTTTATTGCGTGTGGAAGGATCATAAAAACCAGGAGAGGCCATGGAGGGAAGTGCGGCTGGAGATCAGGGTGAGCTTGAAGGGGAAGATGCTTCAATTAAACTTGAAACCTGCACTTTACACACACATTGAGAGCCACGCTCGGGCCACAGCCTCACACCCCGGAGCAGGTGCTTGCAGCCCGGGAAGAGAGCTGCCGTCTGCTGTCTCTGCTATGAAAGGACGGAACATGCCATCTAAATGCCATTTGCATACCAGGTAACCGTAATGTCACTAAGTGCCAACTACACACCAAGCTCTGTACCCAAGGAGGCTGGAGACAGACAAGCAGGCTCTCGCACTGCTCGGCTCCTACTCCCTTCATCCTTCACAGCGTCCCCTGCCACGTCTCCTACAGGTCAGAACCAGCTTTGGTGTCTGCTTCCCAGATGTTGCTCACGGCTGTGGACGGAAGAAACCCAAACCTGCCATGTGCTGAAAGCCATGCACAGGTCACCCTGGCTCACAGGAGCCCCTGTGGGTAGCACCAAACCCTGTCCAGTGACATCCCCTTGGTGGCTTGGAATTGGCCACCGTGGTAATGTCCACACTAAGGAAATCAGGAAAGGCGGTAATCAAGCCCAACACCCCCTGCCTCTGCCCCTGCCGAGTGCCAATCATCAAATGTCTCCCAGAACATGACTGTTCCCAACATTGCAGGAGCTGGGATGCTTAGAAGTCTGAAGAGTCCTGATCCTCCCAAGACATCTCCCCTGGTCAAGGTGGCTCATAGTCAGAGCCCCGTAAACTGGTGGGCAACCTCCCTTCCAGTTTTCTTTTTTCAGATGGTGGGGAGCCTTGGTCTCCACCCCTGAGCTCTGCCCCAGCCTCCCACTGACTCTTCTCCTAAGATGGGATAAAAGCCCCGCTGCTTCACAACCCAAGAATCTGGGTCCCCAGGAGCTGGCTGCAGGAGACCCTCTGTTCAGGTGCTGTGCTCATCCCTGCCTGCTCCAAATTCTCCGTCACAACCGCACTCCAGAGTTTTATAACCAATAAATGATTGTACTGGCAAGAAGACAATTACAATAAGTCAGAATCAAAATGATCTGCCCTGGATGCAACTCTCTCTCTTATTTCAATTTGAGAATCTCTAAGGGCCTGAAAAGACCATTTGTATTCATAATGGATAAAAATACTCTGGAATCTGTAGTTTAGTTACCTCATGGTGAGGGATGAAAATGATCAGGGGACAAAGAAGACTGGCCAAGACTAACGAGTGGATGAATAAATGCGTGCTTTTGATGAAGAACGTTTCTGCTTGGCATGGGGAGAACAATAACATTTTCCTTGGGGCCATTGACACAATATATTATCAGCAAAATGTGAACACCCAACTACAAAGTGGGTTTTAGGATTCCAGTATCAGCATCAAGGTGTTATTTGGGGCCCTTTAAGTATGTGTGTGTGTGTGTGAGAGAGAGAGAGAGAGAGAGAGGATAGAGAAGGAAGGAGAGAGGGAGGGAGGTAGAGAGGGAAAGGGAGAGAGAGAGAGGCTAGGGCACCTAGTAAGTGGTCAATAAAAGGGGATTCATTTCCTGCCTCTTTTTAAGTTCTTAGTGAATACGGAGATGACGGCACCAAGATTCCTTTGCTGAGTGTATTTATTATTAAAGAAGAGAGGTTGCCTTCTGCTGTCTCTGCAGTGAGTGAGCACTAATGCATGAAACACTGAAGATAAATGGAACAGGCAGACGAAGGCCAGGGAGAAAGCAGAGCACAAACACCTCTGTGGAATCTGCGCCTGCCCAGAGGGGCTGTGCAGAAGGGCCAGTGAAGAGATAAGAAGACCCTGAGGGCAGGGGACTCCTGGCACCTCAGACCCAGTGCAGCAGGACATCCCGCATGCATGTGTACGTGTTGTGCATGTGTGCGTGTGTGTGCATGTGTGTGGCATGTTGTGCATTTGTGTGCATGTGTGTGCATGTTGTGCATGTATGTGCACAGGTGTGTGCATGCATGTGCAATTGCGCACATGGGTGTGTGCATGTCTTGCATGTGTGTGCACATGTGTGTGCATGGATGTGCGTGTCTGTTGTGTGTGCATGCATGTGTGTGCACGTGCACACATTTTGAGTGTGTGCATGTGTGTGTGTGCGTGCGCGTGTGTCCACCATTTCGGAGAACCCTTTTTCAACTTAATAAAGACTTTCTCGATGGTTGCTCTAACTTTCTGAATCAAGCCCATCACAGACACTGAAGCAGACCCAAAGGGACCACGGCTTTCTGGGTTTCGTTCCTTCCCCCGGAATCGAGGAAGGTCGGGGGAGGGAGCGTGGGAGGTTGCTTGACTTTGGATTTATTTCCCATCATTGGTGTTCTATCACATAAGATTGGAATCCAACTCAATGGACGGAGCGCATAATAATCTGCAGGTTCAATGTGGTTTGCGCGACAGGCAAGGTTGTACCAGATAAAGCATTCATATCTTAATGGTAGGTAAACAGTCCTCTGGTGTCACAGAGGAGCAGGGCTCAGGCAGGCATTCTCTATTCACGGAACACCTGTATTTTCATACCCCATTACGGCAGAGATATTACAGCCTGGGTGGCTGCTTCCTACACTGGTAGAGAATAAACAGTTCACACACACACACACCGGGAAGGTACCAACTGCAGTGTCACCTTGCAATCACCACCCCCTACAAATGTGGGGCAAGGTCCTGGCTGCTTCCGTATGAGAAGCAGCACTGGATGAGAGGCAAGACGCTGGGCTTTGGGCATTCTTGAGATAGGTTCAAATCGCAGGTTCCTTCCTGAGTAGCTGGGCAACTTGACTCACGGGTTTGCAAACTATGAGGTACGTGGCAATCACTCAAGAATCTTGTTAAAATGCAGATTCTGACTCACCAGAGCTGGGGTGAGCCTGTGACTGTGCATTGCTCTAAAACCCCCTTTGGAAGGAGCTCCCACAGGTACCCCTCGGACAGCAAGCACATAAATCCGGTGGTTCATCTTTTCTGAGCCTCAGTTTCTTCGTCTGCACCGTGTAGATGGCTCATGTTTAAAAATGCTGTGGGGATTCTTCCAAACAATGCTTCTAAACCCCCTCGCTCAGTGTCTGGCCCATGCTGTGCTCCGCTGGTGAATGCTGTTACTATTATTATTAATAACGTGCTCCCAAGAACAGTGCGGAGATTAACCACCCGATGGGAACAAGGCAGCATAAACTAGATGCCTGTGGCTCCATCACCTCTTGCATCTTCCAGCAAACGGCAGACTGCAGATTTGCTTAGCCCGTAAATTCCAGTGGCAATGAATTGTATATTCCATCCCTGTCTTCCCCTAAATAATAATAAAATTTGGAGGGCAATAAAAGAAGAAAACCTGTTTGGCTTAGAAAGTTTCCACAGCTCAGCAGAGCCCTGTGTGTATTGGATGATAACTTCATTTCGCAGGGCCTGGCGGGGCCCGTAATCCATGGAAATGGAGCGCAAGTCCCTGCATGATATACTTGTGCCCTAAGCCGCTAAGACTCACTTGCAGCTCTGCGTGAGGCCACCGAATTCTCTTTGATAAGTTGTCCGACCTGAGAAAGCTGAAAATCTGTGCATCATTGCGGAGGCTGCTGGGAGGATATGGTATTAGAAGTGGAGAGGGTGGCAGATCAGGGGACCCTGGGGCGCGGAGTAGGACTCCCAACCCCATTCAAGGAGTCAGGGTTGCTTTGGAGAGCATGCGGAGTCCTGGAAGGCAGGGGCAGAGGCTATGTGGGCTGCCTTCCCCCTCCAGCACGCGGGTGGTGCAATGGGGTGCGAGGAAGGGGGTGAGCACCTGTGGAAGTGGGGGAGCCAGCTCCAGCCAACGGTGCCCTCCTCTACGGTGTTAAAACCGGAAGGCTGAAAAAGAGTGATGCTCAGCACAGACAGGACCAGGGGCGCTGGGCCCTCCCGTCCCCAGCACAGGGATGGGTAAATCATTTCTGCTCTTCTGGAGGGCAATTTGGCACCCTGTTTCAAAACCTTTAAAAACGTGAATACCTTTGGACCCCGCAGACCCACATCTGGAAAAGTACCCCAAGAAACCTACATAAATATGTGGAAAATGTACCTTTAGGGTGTCATGCCTCAAAAATGGGATGCAAGTTTTTTTTTTCCTTTTTGCGTGTTTGTTTGTTAATCCTGATGGGTAGGGGAAGCAGAAAACCAAACTCAAACAGCAAATCAGAATAACAGACAAAGCCGAATAAGTTCCTTTTAAAACCATAGGTAGCAGCATCGCTTGCCCAGAGTGGGAGGCCAGACAGGGCCCTTGGAGAAGGCTGCCCCACTGCTTGGAAGCCGTCCCTGCCTGGGGAGGAGTATTTATTAAGCAGAAGCCCTCCCCAGAGTCCCCAGCGAATCTGAGAATGCAGGTGTGTTCCCGCAGAAGTGAGCGCTCAGCTTTGTTATGCAAATTGTTAAGTGCTGTTTTTAGCCAGAGCCACATTTCTACAGCCTGGGATGTTCCTTTATAGCCTGTTTCTCTTCCAGATAAGGATTCAAGCTGCTTGTGTTTTACCAGGGAAGAGTGGCCAGGAAGCTGCTCCTGCTGGTCAGAGAGAGAGCGTCTGGGCAGGCATCTGGGGGACCTGGCCTCGATTCACTTAGGTTCTAGTGGACAGACATGTGATGAGCAGGCCACCACCAATGCCGTCTGGAAGAGGGAGAAGAGTGGCAGGATAATAACAGGACAGAGGTGCTTCAGCAGGGACCGACTCCCAGCATCCGGAATGTTCCCCCAAACCTCGTTGTTGAAGGCATGGTCTCCAGTGCAGCAACGTCCAGAGGTGGCCTTTTGGGAAGAGACTGGGTCAAGAGGGCTCTGATATCCTAAGTGGATTAATCCACTTGGTAGATTAATAACTTGAATGTTACCAGGACAGAGTGCACACTGAAGTGGGGGGTGGCTGCAGGAAGAGGGTCTCTGGGGACAGAGTGCACACTGAGGGGGGTTGGCTGCAGGAAGAGGGTCTCTGGGGACAGAGTGCACACTGAGGGGGGTTGGCTGCAGGTAGGGTTCTCTGGGGATTTTTCTGGGGGGCTGTATCTTATCCCTGGCCTCTCCACTCTGCGTGGTTCCTGACAGGCATGAGCTGAGCAGCCTTCCTCTGCCCCTGGTCTCCATGATGCTCTGCCTCACCCTGGGCTCACAGGGAAGGAGTCAGCCCACCACAGACTGAGGCTGGGAGTGCTCAAAGTCTTCTCCTTTCAGTTGCTTGTGCCAGGTATTCTGGTGACAGCAACAAAAATCCAACTAACACAGAAGCGCTGGAAACAATAAAGTAGGGAGGGAGAAACTGACGGCTCTGAGCAAAATTCAACTGTGGTAAGGAAGAAAGCCCTGGAAGAACCCAGACAGCAGGAAGGGCACCCTGGGGACGGGTGAGAGGGCGCTTGTCCCAACAACGGGCAGACACGGGCACCACGCTCTGAGGAGTTTCAGATGGGGGCGTCTACTGCTGCATCCACCTTCAAAGTGCGTGGTGAGGCCGTCAGTGTGGGTGAGGAGGGACAGAGAAGCTGAGAAACCATCCTGTCTAGTACTGGGAAATTAAATTTACTTCAGAAATGTAGAAGGCTGATTTAGCTGGATGAAATTCCTATTTCAGAGGTGCAGCTATGTATAGAGATGTGTCTACCAAGCCCTCTTTCGAACATTCTCCAACCACGATCAGCTCCTCAGGATCAGAGGCAGAGGAAGTGAACGGTGGGGCTTAACCAGGGGTGGCGATTGATTTCATGTGCACTTGGCTGGGCCACAGGGCCCGGACGCTGGATCAGGTATTCACCATGTTTCTGTGGAGGCATGCTTTTGAAGACTGAATTAACTCTTAAATTGTTAAATTGGTAAAGCAGATCATCCTTTAAAATACATGGGTCAGCTTCATCTAATCAGTTGAAGGCCTGGATAGAAAGAGGACTGAGTTCCCTGGTCTGCTGGCCTGTTGTGCAGATTTTGAACTTTCCAGTATCCCAAAGCTCATGGGGCGATGTCTTGGAATATTTCTCTTTTGATTTATGCGCATGCGGTGGGTACCGTATCTCTATGTGGAACCCTGACTAAGAAGCCAGGTTTGGATGAGAGGTGGAGTTGCTAAGAAAGACTGCGGAGTGGAGAGGAGGACGAAGGCTGTTCTCAAAAGCTGCCTAAGGTCAGGGTCAGAGAATTGTACACTGTGGGGTGCTGTGGCCTTCAGCAGAATCTAGGTTTGCTGGGATAGGAGCAAGCCACACCCAGCGCCTTCCCACAATAAAAGCCGATTTCTTATGGAAGTTCAAAATGACTCTGCCCATGGTGGTCATTCAGGGACTTGGAGGGTGAAGGCACCACCTCTGCACCGGCTTCCACAGTCACTGCAGAAAGGGGCAGGGAGCTCATAATCCTAGTGACTCTAGAGGCTGAGGCAGGAGGATCGCATGTTCAGAGTCAGCCTCAGAAACTTAGGAAGGCCCTGAGCAACTTAGTGAGATCCTGTCTCAAAATAAAAAAATTGAAACCTGGACTGGGGATGTGGCTTGGGGGTTCACTGCTGCTGAGTTCACTCTCTGATACCAGAAAAAACAGGAAGAAAGAGAGGCTAATTGACTTGCTCTGACAATTAAAATGTTGCGAACAACACCAGCTCACGTTTTCTTTGCCTAAACAAATCACAAGGTGTCATCTGATTTCATGATTTCAAGAAATAGTGAAGTCACAGTTGGTTCTACCACGTTTCCAAAAGAGGAATCATCACAGATTATTGAAATAGCGTTAGTGACTACCACAGGTGACAGATAAAGACGACGTGGTAGCATCTGTGCATGGGGGTAGGGTCTCAGGACAGCTGTAAAATTTCTTCACTAGGAAGACCTGAGTGGGCTGGAAGTTTGGAGAAATAGGATGTGTGGGATGGCCGGAGGCTGTGCATCACAGATGGCAAAGCTGTCAGAGGTGACCATGGAGGGACAGGGCCATTTGTGTACATACCAGAAGTAGGGTGTAGGGGAAATGCCTTGGGGCACCCATTCTCTGAATTTAGTGGGCACCAGAGTCACATGACGGGCTCATTTGAGCAAGGATTGAGAACCTCACTGCCTGAAAGCCTCAATAGGAGTCTGCAGATCCTTACTTCTGACCAGTCCCCAGACATTACCTGTACGTAAGGGTTTGGGTGTGCAGGAATAGGCCTGGGCCAGATGCATGGATGATGCTGTAATTATGAACGATGGCTGGAGCCAGCTGTGGAAATAACCGTGGAGCAGTGAGAACAAGAGGTCATTAACAGATGACAGCTTCCAGGAGGATGATAGAAAGACCCGACGGTGAGGGCTTCTATGAAAAAAGGCAAAATCGAGGTTTGGAAACAACACTGGAGAGTAACAGCAGTTACTGAGCCTCTGTGGACTGATTGGGGCTGGGACAAAGTGAAGCCGTAATTGTGTTTTCCTGAGTTGTGGCAAATGTGCATGACCACTTGAGTCACTCCAGAAAAGGTGCTTGGACCTTGCCCCAGTTGGTCTTAAAAATTAATTGTGCATATCCATGATCATGGTATGCCTCTCTCCATATTCACACCTTATTTGATTTCTCTCTTTTGTTTGTTTTTTTTTTTTTTCTATTTGATTTAGTTTATCCCTGCATATTTCAGTGTTTCATGCTATGGAAAATGGAATTTTTTTAAATTTCATTTTACATTGTTCACTCTTAATACACAAGGCAGCTTTAATTCCTGTCCTGTGATCCCATTAAATTCATATTTTACTTTAACTTTTTTAAAAAGGGGAAATCAGTTTTATTTAGTTTTTCCTTTGGTTTTCATTGCTCTGTTGTGTATGTGGTGCTGGGATTTGAACCCTGGTTCTCATGCATGCCAGACAGGTGCCGCCACTGCCGGGCCAATCCTCCAGCCCTATTTTAATGTTTTCTTTTAGTTCAGTCTTTCAGTCCTTTGCTTCCTTTCTGGTATTCGTGTGGCTTGTGGGGTCTTCTTGCCTTGTTATTCTGACTGGAAACTCTAGTGCAAAGTTGGATCAAAGTGGAGATAAAGGGCTTCATCCTGCCTTGTTCTAAGTCTCAGAGGGAAGCATGAGGCTAACAGTGAATACAGGTTTTCATAGATGCCCCTTGAGTCTTTGCGGAAACTCCCCTACCACATCAATTTGCTGAGAGTTTTAATCATAAACAAGCGCTAATACTGTTAAATATTTATACCTCAGCCATTGAGTGATCATAGGACATCTTTGTTGGTTGTTGTGTTAAGATGTTGAATTTCAGGGTGGGGGAGGGATTAGGAAGGATTCTAGGAGACCGGAGGGTGGGAATATGGGGGAATCATCTCAGAAGGAGATTTCCGACCTCCACGAGATGTCCATTTAAGTCAGGGGTTGTTCTGGGGGAAACAGAATCACGGGGAACCCAAGGGGCGCATCCACAACATGGCATCAGCCTTGGAAAACTATGGAAATATACATTTGTTCTTGATTGTTTGATAATGGTTCCCCCTCAATTGTAATTCCATATTCATCTAATAAAAAAAAGTTAGAAATAGAAAAAAAAAAAGATGGTGAATGACGTTGATTGTTTTCTTTTGCTGTCAAGACAACTTTTCACTCCTAAACGAGGCTCCCTGTCCTCATGAATCCTCTCTTGTGCCTCTTACTGGATTTGCTCTGCGCCTCTCCCCACTGAGGTTTGTGTAGATGATCACGAGGAAAGTTGGTCCCCTTCCCTGTGACGTCTTTTCTTCCTTGGTTTCAGCGGCGCGTGCACCCAGAGGTGGACGTTCCACTTTCTCTGAGGCTTTTTGGATGGAGTTTGCGCTCCCTCTTCTTCGCGCTGTTGGATGGAATTCTCCAGGGAAGCCACCTGGGCCTGTGGGGCTCTTCCTGGGAGGTCGTTGGAGCAGCAGTTGGAGGTCTTGAGTGCACACAGCGCTAACTGAAGCTTACATTCGCTTCTGTTTCATTTTCCTAACTTGCGTATTTTAAGGGATTTGTCGGCTTAATCTGAGTTTTCAAATTTACGGCCTTACCCGTCTGCGTTGTTGATTCCTTTGTGTTTCTCTTTCCTTGGGTCGGCTTCCTTTTCCTTCCTAGCACTTGTCTTCAGGATAATCTCACTTTCATTTCTGATGCTGCCTCCTGCTGTGGTTCGAAGCTCCTGCCTGACCATATGATGGCCGAGGTGAAGTGACTGGGCTGTAGGAGCTTTGAACCAATCATCGAGTTCATTCCCTCACAGGGATTGGCTGGCAACTGCAGGCTGGTGGGCTGTGGCTGCAGGAGCTGGGTCACTGGGTTCGTGCCTTTGGGGCACATATTCTGTATCTGGCTAGGAGATTCCTTTCTGCTGTGCTTCCCCATGTGACACCTTGAGCTCTCTGGTTACTGGAACCATGCCTAGGCTGACCATGCTGCTCAGCCTTACCTCAAGCCCTTTAAAAATGATCCATCCTTCCATGGACTGGGACCTCTAAAACTATGAGCCCCTAAATAAACCTCTTTCCTCCTTAAATTGTTCTGGTCACATTCTTGGGTCTCAGCAATGAAAAAGCAAACTAAAACACCTCCTGACTTCTTAATCAACTTAATCAGAGACTTTAAAGTGTACTGATTGTTCCACCCATTTATGGGCAAATGACATAACTCCATCTTTTTTATGGCTGAGTAGTACTCCACTGCATGTGTATACAAATGGATGGAACTGGAGATTATCATGCTAAGAGAAATAAGCCAGACCCAGAAAGTGAAGGGTCACAGGGGTTTTTTCCCTAAAAAGTGAAAGCTAGTCAAAATAAGGAAGGAAAAAAAGAAATTAAAACACACACACACACACACACACACACAAACGAAGGAGGATGCCATCAAAATAGGAGAGATCCTTGGACTGGATGAAGGAGAATGGGAGGGGTGGGGTGAGGGAAGAGCAGAGGAGCGAATCTGACCTGACTTTCCTATGCACATGTTGGAATATACCACTGGGACCTCGATCATGTACACCCACAAGACTCTAAAAAATAGTTAAAATGAAATCGCAGAAAGGTGGGGAGAGCAGAGGAGGGAGGAGGGCAGGGAAGAAGTGCTGGGGACTGAATTGGAACAAATCAGATTCCATGCTTCTGTAATTGTGTCAAAATGAGTCCTAATGCCCTGTGTGACTAAAAGGAGCTAATATAGAATAATACTAAATTTGCAGTGGGAAAGGTATTGATTGTTGGAAAGGAGCAGTGGGTTCTTCTGTCTTCCCCCGTTTCCTGCTTGTGTGGCAGCGAACTTTGCTATTCCTGTTTTACGTTAGGAGTAATTTACTCTTCTTTCTCTCGTTCCTTAAGGTGGAAACAGGTCAGTGATCTGAGTGTTTTTCCTCCTTAATAAAATCATTTACACCTCTAATTTTCCCTCTGTGTTTTGCTTTCTCTGTGCACTGAAAGTTTATAAAAATGTTTTAATTTTTATCACATTCCAAACGTGTTCTTTTTATCTATTATGATTTCTGTTTTGACCCACAGGTTAAAAATATATGTTGGTTAGTTTGAGAACTTTGCAGAGAATTTTTTTCTTATTGTTTTCTTATTTAACTCAGTTTTCCAAATTATTAAGTCTTGGTACGTAGCTCCGAATATGATCTCTGTTGATGAAAACTCTCCGTGTTTTATATTGTAAATATTCATCAGGTCGTTTTCTGTCAACGTTTGAATTTTTTTCTCTTTTAAAATGATTTAAAATGTTATTCTGTCAATTTTAAAAGTAGCGGGTGACATCTCCAGCTATAATTAGAGTTTTCCTTTCTCCGTTTCCTCCTGTGTGTTTGAGTCTTTCTTTCACACGCAGATATTCAGGATTGCTGGGTCTTCATCCTTGGGATGGTGGACACGGAGCGGGGCTGGGCTTCGCAGGGACACGGTGATAGGGGTGGAGTAGATGTCCGAGTACCACGGTCACGTTCACAGCAAACCAACACCACACACCGCAGGGGGACACACGGGCCAGCTCAGCACTGCTGAAGGAACACAGCACTGAAATGGTGCCACCAAGCCTTTGCATGGAACCCAGCACAGAGCAGTCCAGCAAACGTCCCCTTTCAGACCATTAAAGACCAAGCCACAGCCCCTCCTCTCCCGGTGCCTGAACCTCTGCCATCATCTCAGACAAGTCACTTATTGCTGGGCATTGATTTCCTCCTCCGAGGAACAGGATAATAATTGAATGTGTATGGTTGAGATGCAACTGAAAAAACACATCATGTGTTGACCCCGCATTGTGGCGCATGCCCATCATCCCAGCAGCTCGGGAGGCTGAGGCAGGAGGATTGCAAATTCAAAGCCAGCCTCAGCAACTTAGTGAGGCCCTGTCTCAATGTAACTTAGTGTGATCCCATCTCAAAACAAATTAATAATAATAATAATAGTAAAAAGGACTGGGAATGCAGCTCAGTGGTTGAGCACCCCTGGTTTCAATCCCTGGTACTAAAAATATATAAAATATAAATATATCTATTATGTCTATCTATCATCTATCTAGCTATAGATATATTTGGGAAAATATCTTCCAATTTAAGGTCAAAGCTAACAAGCTTTCATGCCAACTTGCACTGTTTTTATCAAATAAACTAGGTGGGAATTTGGTTGGTTGATTTTGTTAAATTTTATTCCCACGGTGGAGTGATGTAATGATTATTTATACATGTTTGATACATAAATTAAAAAAGGATTATATACGCGTGTGTATATATGCATGTGTAGACACACATTATACACATGTATTTATGTAAAGGACTGTTTACAGACACAAATGGAACTGTTAATTGGGGGATCCAGGAGCGCGGTTGTTCTGCCTCTGTATTTCAAGGTGCATGGATGATGTGGTCGGGATAAAATGAAACCCTCACTGTGTTTTTGGCGGCTGGCCTGCCTCTCTCCTACTGGGGGTGTTCAAACTCAGGGAGCAGGATCGTGTGGTCCGTCCAACTCTGCACCTCCGCAGCCCCGCCCGGTCCTGCTACGCAGCTGTGTTAGTGCCCTGGGTTCGGCGAATGGTTTGCGAAGTGAATAAGTAACTAGTGGCATGGGGAAGGAATAAATAAAAGTCACTCTGTATTTGCTGAGCTTCTGTGTTAGTGCTGCAGTTTTGTGTAAGAGTGGGGTTCGCTTTGACACGTTCATCCACGCAGACAGCACAATTTCCTCCGTTTCAGCCGCAGTACCTCTCTCCTCCTCTCTGGCTCCCACTAATCTGCTTTAAGTGGTGCTCTGTGGTTTAGACTGGAGAGGAGTTCATTTTGACGCAGCTATACCTGCACATAGTAGGACTGCAGCTTCAGTCCTCAGCTCTTCCCTCTCTGATCCCTCCTCTCCTCCCAATCCCTTCCTCTGCATCATTGTTCTCTCTTCCGTTTTGTGAGATTCCCCTTTCCAAAAGCAATTCCTTACTTTTCTCCCGCTTCCACGTAAGAGAGGACATTGGACCCCTGACTCCCTGAGTCTGCCTCACTTCACTTCGTATGATTTGACTCTTGCTCACTGGACCACTAGAGAGGTGCTGGAGCACCCACATCCCTCATATCACCTACAGACATCCAGGACTGGGAGCAGTGCATCCTCCCTGGCCAGGTAGCAAAGGTGAGCAGGGATCCCCAGCGCGATCCAAGTCTGCCCAGTGCTTCTCAGCCGTCAATCAAAACTTGTTCTGCCAGCCCTGGGCCCACCCCACCCACCTGCTGCCCAAAGCTGTCCTGGTCCCCGGAGGCTTTCCGAGGCCACATTCATGTGCATGAACCTCATCTCCAGGAACATGTGTCTGACAGGAAATCGACGTCAAGGCACGCTGCACTCCAGCAACTGCAATAGGGTACAGCCAACCTCCCTGCAAGCAAACCCTTCCCAAATGAGCTGCAGGTTCTAAGGAGCTCAGTGAGCCTCGTGTAAGCCCTAAACGGAAGCCCCTCTTCCGAATAAGGGGCGGCCACATGCCAGCCAGGTCGACCACCCGGAGAGGAGATCACTTGATTGATTTATTTATTTTTTCCTTAGGATATCAGACCCGCTCCCCTACATTTCCATGGGTCCATAGTCTTTCAATTAGATACTCAGTTGCATATAAATTGTTTTGTTAGAGATCCTTGCTGAGGAATTTTTAAGAAGAGAGAGAGCAAGAAAAAAAAGCTTTGTAAACAAGAGGTCTCCTCGGCCCAGTGTTCCACTGTCATTAATGACCCTGACTCTTTTCATTCATTATTCAGTCTAACTTAGCGGTAATTTGTGCCTGAGAGCAGGAGCAAAGGGGGAGAAATGACTGCAGGAGGGAATGTGTTTATATTAGAAATGATTTTAAACTAGCATCTCTAATGCACGGTGAGAATGAATATCATTCTCACCGTTTAAATCCAATCATACGCACCGTGGTTCTGGGCTTTCTAAATGAGACGGTCCGAGAGAGGGGGCCACGTGGTGTGTATACATGCACTCCCTTCTCTTGTGCCCTGAATCCTGACGTGGACTTCACTTCCGGGCTAATTCTCCTTCCAGGCAAGGCTGTTGAAGGCTGTCCTTAAAGAGTCACTTGGAGGCGAGATCCTGGCTTGCACGTATTGCTTGTTCCCCACTGCAGGGGTCGGGGTGGGGGGCGTGTGTCCCAGGCACCATGGTAGTGCAGGAGTGGGCAGGGGGCAGCAAGTCCTAGCCCAAGGTGGACTTGGAGCTTCCAACTGTGGCAGCAGCGGTCTGCGTGGTTCCAGTGTAGCAGGTCACACCCTGAGCTCCTGGGAATTCAGTCCTCAAAGTCACACTTGAAGCTATTAAGAGCTTGGGATGTCCCTCCCACTGCAGCTCTTGGAGGTGGGGCCCTGGGGAAGCGATTAGGGTTAGGTAAGGCCATTCAGCTGGAGCCCCTGTGATACCACCCTGGTGGCTTTCCAGGAAGAGGGACCAGATACAGACATGGCTGAGCAGAGCACTCTGTCTGCCTTCTGTCCTGCAGTATGAATGCCACCTTGCCGACGCTGACCCAGCACAGTCCCTTTGATCCCCCAGAGCTGTGAACCAGTTCAACCTCTTTTCTTTCTAAAGAAGACTTCCTCAGGTGTTTCATCACCATGACATAAAGCAGACTAACACACGGGTGGCAGGGACCCACGTGGAAGACAGCACAGGAGGCAGTTTCGTGGTGGCAGCTTGAGATCTGACAGTGCTGAGAAATGGCACTGGGTCCGCAGCACAGTGTGGGCGGATGATATGATATGCTGGGGACCCTGGGAAGATCAAGGATGCTGGAAGGTGAATTCAGGGAGGAGTCAGTGAGAAGAGCAGGGGACAACTTGTGAGGGGGACCCGTACTGCAAGGGACCTAGCGAGACTTCAAGGGATGCTGAACAGAGAGCGCCCGTAGATGAACTCCCTGCCTCAGTTAGTAGAACAAAGATAGCATTCAGCGAACAGCAGCAGTGTCAGTGTCTTGGAAGTCACTGGGCTCACAGGAACTCTCTATATAAGGATTTTTTTTTAAGAGAGAAAGACAATGAGAGAGAGAGAGAGAGAGAGAATCAATTTTTTTTTAGTTTTTCACATGGCTTTCATTGCTCTGACAATTTGTTGTGAACGTGGGTGCTGGGGTTTGAACTCGTGTACTAGCATATGCCAGGCAAATGCTGTAACCACCAAGCCACGGCTTCAGCCCTACATACGGAGTTTTAATTTCTAAAGATTCTAAAGTTATCTCCGAAGCTCTTTTTACATGTACTTATTTGTGTGTGTGTGTGTGTGTACGCACGCACGCCCCGTTTCTCTGACCTGTGACATCTGGTTCCTCCTCTACAGACCTGAGGAGAGGAAGGCCCCTGTCCGATGGGTCTGTGGAGAACGTTCTCAGCGATAGCTGTGACGCCGAGTGCCCAGTGGGCAGTCCCTATGCTCACTGCTTGAGCTGCCTGAATCCAGGTGTGTTACGTGACCTTCATTAATCTTCAAGTTCATGTCCACGAAACAGGGATGATCACATCCACAGCAAGGTCACGGGGAAGGTCAAGCAGGATGCCACCTGTGCAGGCCTGGGGCAGCATCAAGCTGTGAGTTTTTCTCCCTGTAGATGTCTTTCATGCCCACCTGGCCTCTCTGCACCCAAATCTGCCCACAGCACCTGGCAGCACCCTCTGTTCCTACTCAGAGTCAACCTATCCAGACTCTGCCAGGGTCCCTCACCTTGCAATAGATTCCAATTTTAAAAATTGAATACTTCTTTTTTTTTTTTGAA
>PVKS010024881.1:0-30509 GCA_004027875.1 Aplodontia rufa | reverse complement strand
TGTGGTCCCAAATTTGGCAGCAATTAAGTGTGGGCTGCATCCAAGAAAACAGCCCACTATGCCACCCACAGAAAATCAGAGGATCTGAAAAGTTTTCTACTACTCATTTCACAAAGCTGCCACCTACTCGCCTATGGAGATTGCAAAGTGGAAGCAAAGATGAAAAAGTGAAGATAGGAATAAAGATATCCAGTATTGAGGAGGTAGGATCTAGTGAATCTTTGAACTTTGCATGGGTCACTTTGAGCTTCGTCTTAGTAGTTGTTGAATCCTTATCTTTGAAGAAGAGAGGGAAAGCCCCAGAGAGCACCATGACTCCTTGGGTCCTAAAGAATTTGCCTGGCCAGCCATTTGGTAAATTTAATCTGCCATCCACAACTATTCCTTTCTCTTTTTTTTTAGGTGAGTCTTAAATGGCTTGAGGTTAGAAATCTAAGGCCTTGTTCCCAGTCCTTAACTCAGAGATGCACATTACATTATTTTTCTTTACAATTCAGTGTGAGTCTGTGTCAGTACCTGCACTCGTTAAGTGCCGAATGAATGACAACAGAAAATTCACGCTCTAGACAAGAAACTAGATCATGCTGAATGTTTATGGAGCTGTTACTGTTTCTTGGTTTTCAACATTGGAAGGTCATCAAGAAATTAGAGTTTTTTTCATTTCTGTGAGCAGCAATCCACTACTTTTAATTCCCAGGTGCATGCTTAATTAAATACATCTCATTTCAATGCATCTCATTTTACCCATAAAGACCTTATTATTTCCATAGTAAGCCTTGGCATACATAGCAAGCTGCCTACCACAGAATCAGCAAGCTCAAAGGCCCACTAGATCTTACCACCTCAGTTCCTGGATATATCCACTTCATTTTCTATCCCTTTCTCATTTCCTCTTCACTTCCACTTTGCAATCTCTCTAGGTGAGTAGGTGGCAGCTTTCTGAAATGAGTAGTAGAAAGCCTTTCAGATTCCCTGATTCTCTGTGGGTGGCACAAAAGTGCTGTTTTTCTGGATGCAGCCCACACTTAATTGCTGCCAAATTTGGGACCACAGACATGGCCTTAATCATCCATAGGCATTGGTGATGGATAGCTACGCCGGCGGTCTGCACAGCCATCCATCTCTGCAGGAAAACGACAGTGATAGCTGCAGACAGTGGAGCTGACATCAGCAGAAATGACCACAAGAGTCAGATGAAAAGGCGGCAGAGGAGGGGAACTGGCCTTTCATCTGTTCTCAGAGGCCTTATGTGAATGAGGGCAATTTTAGTCACTTTGTTCCAGACACTTTGCAGATCTTTTAGTGCAAAGCAAATGGCATATCTCTAGGGGTTGGCAGCCATAAAAGTTTAGCAGAGCCAGTAGGTCAAAAATATTGATCACCTAACTTCCCTCACATTCTGAGAGACGCAAACTTAAACTGAGGCAAACTATACGCACACCAATCCATCAGATGCTCGGGTCTATTTTATGGATTGGACCATTATTATTGAAGAAAGCTTGCACTTATATCTATAGCAGCAAGGCCAATGAAAGTGACATAGTTCCTACCCTCTGGAACATACAACCCTGATATAATTTTGCTGTGTGTATAAAGTACAAATGTGGGTAACAGTCCCAAGTTACTTATGTAATTTATAAAAGGATAAATTTGTTCATAGTGGCTTCCGTAAAAATGCAATTGTGTGATGAATGCAATTCCGTATGAGGGTAATAGTTTAAGCAAACAAGATCTTATACTGTGGCTTATATCTGTTATTAGTAGAAGTAGTATCAACATGACATATCTTTTGTATTATTATAGTAGGTTGAATAATATCCCCCAAAATATATGTCTACCTGGAACTGAATTATGTGACCTTGTTTGGAATCAGGTCTTTGTAAATATATTTAATATAAAGATTTTAATATATGAACATCCTGGATTAGGAGGGCCTCTAATTCCAACGACAGGTGTCCTTATAAGGAGAAGACACAGAGGCACAGGGGAGAAGTCCATTTGAAAAAAGAGGTAGAAATCAGAGTGATACATCTATAAGCCAAAGCCCACCAAAGGGTGACAACAGCCACCAGAAATTAGGCAAAAGACCTGTGCAGATGATTCCTCAGGGCTGCCTGGAGGAACCAACATTACTGCCACCTTGATTCCAGACTTCTGGCTTCTGGAACTATAGTAGAAATAAATGTCAATCGCTTGAAGACACTTAGTACGTGGTAATTTGTTTGATAGCCTTAGGAAGCTTACAATTGTTGACATTAGAATAGTTTTACAGTGGTCATTTCAATCCGAATTTGTGCCCAGCTTCTTTTTGATCTAAATTTCGAACTCATATTTCCAACTTTCTCCCTGACAGTTCCCCTTGGTGGTTGTATTAGTCAGGGTTTACCAGAGAAACAAAGCCAACAGGAGAGAGTGTGTGTGTGTGTGTGAGAGAGATTTATTTATTTAAAGCAAATGGGCTCATGTGTAAATAGGCAAGACAAAGGCAAGCTGGCTGGAAATACAGGTGAGTCTTGGTGTTGTAATTTAGATTTTGAAAGCTCTAAACTCAGGCAGAATATCTGTATTATGATTAGGAAGCTAAATTCCTTCCTTTTGGGGAAATCTGTCTTTGCTCTTAAGGCCTTTGATTGGATGAGGCCCTACCACATTACAGAACGAGGCCTGCTTTACTTAAAGTCAACTGAATGTAAATGTTAATTACATATTAAAAATACCTTTATAGTAACATTTAGATTAGTGATTGACTAAACAACTAGTCACCATAACTTGGTCAAGTTGACACAAAATTAATCATTACACTGTGTGTGGACCCAAGGCCTCAGGTCCGGGGCCCTCAGCTGCACAGGGCACCCCTGCCCAGGAACCCCATTGGAGCAGACCTCAGCACCCTCTGCACATGGACCCAGGCCTCAGGTCTGGGGCCTTCAGCCAGGGGAACCCCCTAACCTCCAGTCCCCAAACTCCCAGGCGCTGCCCCATAGCCACCTAGACACAGCACATTCCTGCCAAGTCCAGAAACATTGGGCCCATACCTGCTGCCAAAGATCCCAGATCCTGTTGCCCTGTTCCTGCCTGATACACACCCCAGGACTCACTGAAGCACCCCTGTTGCTGTGCCTCTATAGTCCAGCAGACTGCCACACATCCCCAACAGATTTCTAATCAATTTTCTAAGGCCTAGATCTGTAAGGTACAGCAAAATGAGGTTCCAAGCAGAAGCAGCTTTCTAAAAGAAAGTGATCACCGGAGGGGTGGTGTCTGACCAAACCCTCAACCTGCAAGGAAGAAGTACCTCTAGATCCCCCCTGCACCCCCTACCCCCTGGGCCTAGAGAACCCAGCCACCAACCAGGCTCAGGGCTGTGGAAGCATTTAAGAATGAAGATACAACACAACATATCGAAACCTCTGGGACCGCCTGAAAGCATTCCTAAGGGAAAAATTTATAGCACTGAATGCCTACATTAAAAATCAGGAGAGATACTGAATAAATAAGCGTATGCTCCATTTCAAATTCCTAGAAAAGGAAGAACAATCTAATTCCAAAGCCAGCAGAAGGCAGGAAAAAAAAAAATCAAGATCAGAGCTGAAATCAATGAAATTGAAAACAACAACAAAAACAATAAAAAGAATTAATTTAGAATTTAGAAATAAATAAAATTGATAGACCCCTACCTAATCTCACTAAGAGGAGAGAATTAAAGTAAATCAACAGAATCTCCAATGAAAAGTGAATGATCATCACTGACCCTTTGGAAATCAAACAGATTATCAGAACATATTTTGAAAACTTATACTCCTCTAAATTAGATAATCTAGAAGACATGACAAATTTCTAGACACATAACACATCAAATTTACACAGAATGACATCGAAAGCCTAAATAGTCCAATAACAGGCACTGAAATCAATAGAGCAATTAAAAGTCTTCCAAAGAAGAAAAATCCAGGATCAGATGGATTTCCTGTTGAGTTTTACCACACTTAAGGAGTTATCACCTCTCCTTATTAAGCTATTCCAAGAAATTGAAAAGGAGGGAAATCTTCCAAACAGTTTTTATGAGGAAACTATAACTCTGATATCAAATCCCAACAAAGATGCATCAAAAAAGAAAATCACAGACTAATATCCCTGATGAACATACATGCAAAAATCCTTAATAAAGTTCTTGCAAACCACATTCAAAAACATATCAAGAAGATAATTTATCACAGTTAAGGGTGCTACATTCTAGGGGTGCAAAGTAGGTTCACATACACAAATCAATAAATGTGATTCATCACTTAAACAGAATAAAGGACAAAAACCTTATGATCATCTCAATTGATGCAGAAAAGGCCTTTGATAAAATCCAGCACCCATTTATGCTCAAAACTCTAGAGAAGATAGGGACCAAAGGAACTTAACTTCGTAAAGGTCATATATGCCAAATCCTCAGCAAGTATTAAGTGGAGAAATGCTAAAAGGGTTTCCCAAAACTCAGGAAGAAGGTAAGGCTGCCCACTCTCACTTTTATTCAATGTAGTTCTTGAAACCCAAGCTGGAGCCATCAGGCAAGAGAAGGAAATCAACAGGATAAGAATAGGAAGAAAGGAAGTTAAACTATCTCTTTTTGCTGATGACATGATCCTATATCTGGAAGATCCAAAAAACTCCACCAGATAACTGCTTGAGCTTATAAACAGATTTAACAATGTAGCAGGCTACAAGATCAATGCCCATAAATCAATAGTTCCCTATATGCTAAAAATAATAGGGAAGAAGAAGAAATCAGAAAAATCAATCCCATTCGTAATATCCTTAAAAAGAATAAAATATTTGGGAATTAATCTACCAAAGGAAGTCAAAAGCCTCTATAACAAAAAATTATTGAACATTGAAGACAGAAATTGAAGAAGACCTGAGAAGATGGAAAGATGTTCCATGCTCTTGGTTAGGCAGAATTAATACAATTAAATTGGCCATTCTGCCAAAAGCACTGTACACATTCAATGCAATCCCCATCAAAATGCCAATGTCGTTCTTTACAGATATTGAAGAAGCAACTCTCAAATCCGTTTGGAAAACCAAGAAACCCAGAACAGCTAAAACATTACTAAGCAAGAAACATGAAACAGGTGGTTTTGCCATACCAGAACTAAAGCTATACTATACAGCTATAGTAACAAAAGCAGCACGGTACTGGTATCAAAAATAGGAATACACCAATAGAATAGAACAGAAATAAACATCTGATATTTGACAAAGAGGGTCAACACATAACATGGAGGACAGACAGCATATTCAACAAATGGTGCTGGACAAACTGGGCAGCCATGTGTACAAAGCTGAAGTTAGATCCTTTTCTCTCATCTTGCACAAAAAACAAATCAAAATGGATCAAGGAATTAGGAATTAAACCAGCTACCATACAACTGCTAGAAGAAAAATTAGGACCATAACTCTAGCATACGGGAGTTGGCAATGACTTCCTAAAGAAGACTCCCAAAGTGAAAGAATTAAAGTCAAGAATTAATGAGTGGGATGCCATTAAATTAAAAAGCTTTTGCTCAGTCAAGTAATTGGTCAAAACTGTCAAGAGAGAACCCACAGAATGAGAGAGAGGTAATGAGGGCCTGGGATTCCCCCAGCAGAGGACTAACATCCAAAATTCATAAAGTACTCAAAGAACTTAACATCAAAAACACTAACAATCCAATTAATAAATGGGCCAGAGAGCTAAACAGACACTGCTCAACAGAGGACGTTGAGCAAGTCAATGAATAAAGGAGAAAATATTCTAAATAACTAGTAATCAGAGAAATGCAAACCAAAATTTCATTAAGATTTCACCTCACTCCAGTCAGACTGGTTAAGATGAAGAATAAAAACAATAACAAATGCTGAAGGGTTTGTGGGGAGATAGGAACAATAGCACACTGTTGGTGGAACTGCAGACTGGTACAGTCACTCTGGAAGCAGCATGGAGACTCCTCAAAAAATTAGGGATTGAAATTCAGAATTTTTATATATATATTTATTTATTATTTTGTTAGAAGCTTGTTTGATTGTTAAATAAATTTCTGAATAACATTTTTAAAAAATTAGGGATTGATCCACCATATGATCCAACTATTCCTCTTCTGGGTATTTTCCCAGAGGAGTTAGAATCAGCACATTACAGCCATTCATAGTAGCTCGTTTTACAGTAGCTAAATTGTGGAATCACCCCAGATGACCCTCACAGGATGAATGGATCCAAAAGCTCAGGAATATATATAGTTACACTCAGCTATTAGAAATGATATTGTAGCCTTTGAAGGTAAATGGATAACATTGGAAGAAATCATGCTGAGTGAAGTTAGTTAAACCCAGAGAGTCAAGAGTCAAATGTTTTCCCTCATTTGTAGAGTCTGGAGCTAAACCCTAGCTTGCGTGAAAAGTTATGAAACTCACGTTTTGGACCCACCAAGGGCATAGCAACACATAATCTAGACAGGTAGGTGGCGGGGGGAGAGGGGTGTCAGGGGAATGGGAAAGGGAGGGAAGATAGGGAGGGATGTAGGGTGATAATCAACAATGTAGCATACTCTTTACTTCTGAGAAGTCAAAAACATATATACAATAATCTAATTCTGGAAAATTCACAATCATATATATATAGAGCACGTGCAAGAGATTTATATTTGTTACAGGTATAATATAGAAGAATCAAGAGACTGAGGTGTGGGTGATGTGGGGGTAACTATGGTTTAGGATCAAATACATATCATATTGTTACTTTATATGCATTTATGACTGTACAACTCCTTAATAAATATAGAATATATAAATTAATTATTACAGTTGTCTAATAGCTCAAACTTAACAGAAGTTTGATTGGGCCTTCAAAACAATAGCTTTCTCTATTATCTGTTGTTCATGCTTGGGAAAAAAAATGTCATCTTCTATTTCTTTGTTCTGCCAACATAATAAATTTTCAAACTATCAGCAAGTTCAGCTACTTGTAAAATATCTTAGATAGGACTGATGTTCACCACTTTCTTGGCTATGGTGTTAATCAACTTTTCTTTATTGTAATAAAATACCTGAAATAAAAAACTTTTAAGAGAAAAGGTTTAACTTGGTCCATGCTTTCAGAGGTTTCATTCTATGACTGATTGGCTCCGTTAGTTTTGGACCTGCGGTGAGCAGCTTATTATGCTGGAGAGTGCACGGTGGAGCAAAACTGCTTACCTCGTGTGGGCTGGAAAGATTGACAGGGATAGAGTCCTGCTATGCCCTTCAATGACACTCCCCAGTGACCTAAGACCTCTGCTAGGCTCCACCTCTTTAAGGTTCCACTACTTCCTAGGAGTACCAAGCTGGGAACCAAGGCTTTTAACACATAGACCTTTTGGGGACATTCAAGATGTACACTGTGACAGTGTACATCTTAGCTAAATTTTCACCTACCAGGATTTTTCCAAAATTCCTAAATAATATTTCCTATCTACTTCTGTGCCCATTAGGATCTATTATTGTTAGAGAGGCCAGATACGTAGACTAGTATTCACAATACACATCTCTCACCCCTTGGCATTTCAGGTCCTTCCTGAGCTGACCCCTGCCTACTTTAAGTGTAGTCTATACAATTCTCCCTTTTAATCAGGTTGTTCATGTTTTTGGTCTCCCATACTCTCATTCCATTTCCTGAGACTCAGCCATCCCTTTTCTGGGTATTTTCCCAGAGGAGTTAGAATCAGCACCTTACAGTGACACAGCAATATCCATGTTCACAGCAGCTCAATTTACAATAGCTAAATTATGGAACCAACCCAGATGCCCCTCACTTGATGAATGGATCCAAAAGTGTACACACACACACACATGCACGCACGCACTGGAGTTCTACTCTGTTATTAGAAACAATGATATTGCATCCATTGAAGGTGAATGGATGACAATCCTAAAAGAGGGATAGCTGGATCATATGGTGGAACCAACCCCAATTTTTTTTTTTTTTAAGAGAAAGGGACAGTGAGAAAGAGAGAAAGAGAGAAACAACTTTAGTTTTTCACATGGCCTTAGTTGCTCCAACACTTAGTTGTGTATGTGGTGCTGGGGTTTGAATCTGGGTCCTCATGCTTGCCAGGCAATCGCTGAAACCGCTGAGCCACTGCTCCAGCCCCCAACCCCAATTTTTTGAGGAGTCTCCACACTGCTTTCCAGAGCAGCTGGAGGGGAGGATCTTCTAAAAAGACCACTAATCGTACCAGAATAGAGTCCCATCCTTATTATCTCATTTAACCTCACGTATCTTATAAAAATTGTTCTCCAAATATGATTATACTTTATTCTCACATGATGCATTAGAAAATACTGAATTATTTTAATATTTTATTGGTGCATTACAATCATTCATAACAGTGGGATTTGTTGATATGTTCTCATATATGCGTACCATAGAAAAATATAATTTAATTTCATTCCCCAGTATCTCCCCTTAATGTTCATTTCTCAGAAAATACTGATTTAAAAATAATTTTCTGTCAAAATTAAAGTGTTGTTCTACTATCTTCCTTATTGCTGTTGTGAAATAAGATGCAATGATGATTCGCGATCATTTTTATGTTTCTTTTAATTTTCCTATGTCTCTCCTTTTGATAGCACTGATTTATCAGAGTTCTAAAATTCCACACTGGTGAGCCCAGGTTAGGAACTTTTTTTTTCCACTTTTTGCTTTGGAGAATTAATTAGCGGGTCTTTTCAATTTAGAAACTCATGTTTAACGGCACTGAGAAAAAATGTATATTAATTTGGCAATTTTTAATTTTAATTTACAATTTTTAATTTTGCATATTTTAGGCCTCCTGTATGCATGTTAGTAGTTTAAATTATTCTCTCATATTTTCCATGTATATTTACTATATATGGAAAGGTGCAGGTCATATTCTAACCCTTAAAATATAGGTTATATTCTAACCCTTTTAGTGAATTCCTCGTTTTGGCTATTTGACTTTTCCAAGAATTCTTGCTTGTTATTGCAACTTTTGTTTTAGAACTGCAATATTTTCTAGCCTCTTTGAGAGCCTTTAGTTTCTTCTCCTCTTTGCTTTGATAGGCATTGTCCAGATTTCCTTATTCTGTGTGTTTGTATTTGCTTGCTGTTTGCTTTTTCATTTGCATGGGATTCCTCAATACCAATCATTCACAACTATTAGGTGGAACAATAAAGGTGATTGGCAGCTCTCTCTGCATGCATGAATCTTGTCAACAACATGCCAGGCAAGTGCTCCAACCACTGAGCCACCGCTCCAGTCCCCAACTTCCTCTTTCCAACTCCCAGTTTTATTTACTCTTCTCTGTGCCCCAAGTCTGAAGTTCTGTATTTGTTCAGCAACTAAATTTCCAAATTTTTCTTTGTTTCTCTTTCTCATCCAATGACTTCATTTTGTGGGGAAGGGGTGGAGATCCAAGGCAGCAACTCCTGTATCTACAAACTTTCAACCAGTCTTGATTTTTTTTCATCCAAGTCTCACCTCCACTTCCCGCAAGATGTGGAGTCCCCTGGGTCTGTTCTGCTGAATGAGTTGATTCCTTTTCTGTTCTTGCAGTCTCTACAGTTTTTAATTTTTTAATTTGTTTGACATAGTCGAACATATTGGAGGGAATCGTTACATATATCATGCATACATGGATATTGACAAAGTACGTTAAGGCCGATCCTAGTCCAGGATCTCCCCCCTTAATATTCTAAGTCTGACTTAAAATATTAATCATGGGTTTTTAAATTTTTTTCTTCTAATCTTTGCATGCACTGTGGGTTTTTGCCTCTTTCTGCCTTTCAAGAAACTCTTGAAATCCCATGTTTCCCACTGACTCTTCTCCTATTCTCTTTGTCCTTTTGATTATATACCTTCTTTAAAAACCTTTCCATCATTTAGACCTGTTCTACAAAGCAGAAAAAGATGATTGTGTACTTGTGTTTGGATATGAGGTGTCCCCCAAATTGCCTGTGTCATTACAGAAATGTTTCAAGGTACACACTGATTAGATTGTGAGAGCTGTGACCTAATCAGGCCATCCTAGTTTGAATGGACTAACTGGTGGGTAACAGCAGGCAGGGTGCATCTGAAGGAGACAAGTCCCTGGGAGTGTGCCCTGAACGTGTTCTTTTCTATGTGGCTCCTTCTCCTCTCTCTCTCTCTCTCTCTGCTTCCCAGCTTTCACATCCTGAGCAGCTTCCTCCACCAGGGCTTCTGCAATGCTATGCTACATCCCCTCAGACCCAGAGCAATGGAGTAGGACCGTCATGGACTAAATCTCTGAAACTGAGTCAAAATGAACTTCCTTCCTCCAAGTTGGTTTTGTCAGGTGTCTTGGTCACAGTGGCACAAAGCTGACTAACACAAGTTGTATAGTCAATTCACCCTTTCTATACATCTGTGAAACATGGAGAGGCAGCTTGGTTTAATGGGACGATCCTGAATTGGGGGTTAAATAGGACTGTTTTAAATTCCAGCATTGTAATTTTGTGCGTGTGTGGTTTTCTGTGTGTCATTCAACTGTCCTGCCAAGTCCAGCAGAGCTGCCTTGAAAATCATCCACTAAAAAGCATGCATTGAATTGGGTAATTAGAAGGTCACTGGTAACCTTCACCAGAGTAGTTTCTATAGAGTGAGAAGGGCAGAAGCCAGGCTGCACTGGGACTTATTAATTATGCCACTGTCACTGTCCTCTGCACAAGTTTCCTCCAGCAGCATTTCTAGCAACGCCGTGAGTTACGTACACCTATTGGTCTCTGATTACTTTGCCAGATGCTTTAGCACTTCCAATGTGCCGCCACGTGTATGCATGCTTTTCCTTCAAGGCTCATATAAGCCAGCTGTTGCAACAAGCTTCAAAATGCTCCTTGCAGACTGGCAGGAGTCAGAATGCCCTCCGAGCTCCAAAGATACCAGGTACAAGCAGTGCAGCAGGAAAATTGCTTTGGGAACGCAATGTGGGGAAAAAGATCTGAGCAAGGAACGACTCAGTACAGGGGAAGCAGAAAATGCCTCTCGCCAATAGTATTGGCATGAGAAAAAAACATTGGAAAACTTGGTGAAAAGAGATAGCAGCCAGAGAAAGAGGGAAAAGCCACTCTCAACCGCCTTTGACATATTGGGCTGCCAAAACTAGTATAATTAGCTCAGATCTTCTAACTCTAGCCCAAAATGGAGAACATGAGGGCTGCAGAAGGGTGACTGAGGGAAGGCAGAAATGAATGAAGTGGATCACTTTGGATTACTTGGAACTCTTCCAAGAGAGAAGTGTGCTCTGCCCATCAAAAGGAAAATTTCTATAAGGGATCGTTTCAGGAAGGTTTAGACTGCGAAGTTTTATTAACAGCCCCAAAGCACCTTTCCAGGCCCTAAGTTCCAGTCATGTTTTGTTACTCAATTGCAATGTTGTTTATTTGGTGATTTTACTACAAAACCCATTTTCACAAACTGTCGCCCTGCTGCACACGAAGGAAAACTAACTCAAAGAAAAACGCCATTATTTATTCCGTTCAGAAACAAACTGAAAATTCTCTAGACTGGGGAATGGTAAATTAAGAAGCTAAAAAATACTTTTTCACACCGAAGTTCAGTGCTAGCTGTGGGATCTTTGTATCTGAGGAATCATTCCTACTCTTTTTTTTTAATAGATCAAGGATTCATTTAAAATGATCTAATTAAAGTTTATTCTACTGACTTTTAAAAATAATTGATAATATTGCTTATAAAATTGTCCTAGAAAATGCTCATTTTAATCATCAGTCAGCATTTTATTATATTATAATCCTTAATTGATTGACGTTTAATCACAGTCTTTGTATTTTACTATCCCTTGTCTCATAAGAGGCAATTTTCTCTTTACTGTAGTTTAACAGCTGATGAAAAAGATTTAAGGAAACCTATAAACTTAAGATTGGTTAATGGTCCCTTATAAAAGAATATTACACTTCTAGGATCCATTGCACAGATGTGATACTCAATTGTAGAAATGTGCATGGGGTTTATTAAATTACAGCACAAATCTTCTGTCTTCTGAGTTATTGTCCATGTTGGTATTGTTAGGCAAATGGGGAGACACATTATTGCTTCCAGTTGTTCACATTACTGTGGTGTGATGCAGTTGGAGACAGCTGGCATGTCGCTGTAGGCAAATGCAGAGCTGCAGCAGCTGCTGAAAACAGGGCCCCAAGTGAAGGTCCAGCTCCGCTGAGTCAGTGCTGGGCAGCTCATCAAAGGTGCCCGGAACATGAGAAATAAATAAAGGATCCAAGCTGGCTGTCAGAGGCGGAGGGAGGGGCGAGATGAGAAAGAGGTGGCGGTAGTGACGATTACCTTGTATGTACACACAAATTTTCTGGCTTCCATTACTTCTCGGGCACTCCAAATACCTTTGCAGAATTGATTGCTTAAACACCCCCTCTGGACCTCTTTAGGGGGCAGGTCCTTACTTAAGAAGGTGCTGTTGTGTTTTGCCTAGCTTTTTTTTTTTTTTTTTTAAGAGAGAGGGACAGTGAGAGAATCAATTTTATTTAGTTTTTCAGGTGGCTTTCGTTGCTCTGAGACTTCGTTGTGTATGTGGGTGCTGGGGTTTGAACCCGAGTACTCGCACATGCTGGGCAAGCGCTGTTTAACCACCGAGGAGCCACCTCTCCAGCCCCCTAGCTTTGTTTTTAATGCTTGTGATGCTGATGTATTTGAGTATGAGGCAAGATAACAGGGGAAGCGTGTGAAGTCTTAGACTACAATCTGAAAGAAGACCTGGATGAAAATCCCCCCAACCTTAATTATCTCTGTGATATAATAGGGCAGCATGGATAACTCTCCAGAGCCTCACCCCTTCTGCACGTAGGGACAGTAATCTGTCTCAGAATAAGTGCCTAGTGCTGCTTACAGGATTCAGTAAGACACAGTAATTGACAGCTATTTCATAATCATTGAAAGTGTCATTTTAGATAATAAAAGCAAAGTTTATAAAAGTTTGAATAGGAACTTGAGTGATGCAATCAACCATCACGTCATTAAAAATCGTACATCAAGAGTTCTAAAGTTCTTCCTATCAATCCCCACTACCTTAAAAAAAAAAAAAAAAGTCTACATGAAAGCAGAAGAGTTTGATGGCAAAGGTCAAGTTCTCAAGCCACACCCCAGTTTAGGTCTGTGTGACCTCTGGAGAGTTGATATTTCCTCATCGTTAGAATGGCAACATAACGTTACTTACCTAATAAGACTGTTCTGAAAATTAAACAAGTTGTGGATGTAAGCGTATCATTTAGCACAGTAGAGAGAAAATAATAAATTTTATTTTATTAATGGATTTTAAATTGTAAATATCAAAAACAATAACACTAATAAAATGTTAGCTACTATGTTTGTGATAAATCTGTTTATATTGATTCCTGAAATTAAGAGTTCTCAACTTTCCTTTTTAATGTCTTTGATTTATAGATTTCTTATATTGTTCAAGGTTTAGCTCTATTTAAAATTTTCTATGCCCTCTGTTTTGCTATTTTTCAATTTGATCTGACAATTTTAGTGATTTTAGGGGCCAAACGAGGCAAATATTGCTATCTAATAAATACTCAGTAATAAAAAATTTAGTAAATGTATGATCACATATTCCAAAAGAGTATTGGGTCCTCAGGATACCAAAATGGACACAACAAAAACCCTTCCCTCAAGGAGTCTATGATTCTGAGAAGAAAGATTTCAATAGATTAACACAGCAAACTGTCATTGCCATGAAAGATGCTAACATGAGATACGAGGAGATCCAGAAATGAAATTCACATCTACAAGGACCCAGGGAATTCACATATTAGTCAACATTTATGAAATGCCTACTACGTGTCAGACAATGGAGGAACAAAGATGAATGAACACAGGATGCTGTCTTTTTCATTCACCATCTCCTTCTAATAAACCTCATTTCCACCATTCCCTTGAAGTGTTCTTGTTAAGGTCCCTGGTGACCTCTCCCTTGCCCAAACTGACAAGCACTATGCAGACGATGGAACTGAACACGCCTTTCTTCTTATCACACTCTCTTTTCTGGAGGGAATGCTCTTTCCTAATGCACCCCTCAATTTCTGTAGACCCCTCTGCCTCTACTTCATCTCTGAATAATTGGGTACTGCATCATGGCACTTGATAATTAAAATTATTGGTTCCTTTGTTTATTTATATTTCCTCCCTTTTCCAAGTATTCCCTGTGCATAGAATACTGCCTGGCACTTAAATACTCAATAAATGTGGATCAAATTTATGAGGTTATAAAAGAACCACTATCAGGGCATCAATGACATAAAAAAGATAATTATAATACCTGCAGCAAATTAAAATACTCAGGAAAACTCTTCCAGAGCTGAAGACTTGAATTAAATGGGTAAATACAAACTTCAATTCAGGATAATGTAAGGATTTCCAGGCCAAGGGAACACAACGGAACCAGGATGGCTCAAGAGGTCAAGGGCAAGAAGGTAGAGGTTGCAACCCAATGGGCTTCTCCCTTTATTACTTTGCATTTTAATTTTATTTTTTTATTCTATTATTCTTGAGTCTATTCCTGGTGATCTCCACTGACATCATAAAATGTAGATTTCACCACGATGGTTGGGCGTATCCCATGAACCACTTTGAGTGAAAACCTCTAGCATGGAACAGCGTCTACCTCCAAGCAGAGTCTTCTTGTGAACCTCCAGCACCATCAGCATGCGTTCACCTGCAAGCACAGCGCAGGTGACAGCTCTCACGCTCTCCTCTCCCAGTCAGTTGCTGTTCCATCTGCAGAGGAAATGATGCTGGCAAACACCTTTGGGCACCCCCCTCCTCCTTTACGTTGCTCAGCAAACATTTCACCTCTGAACTGCCATCAGTTTTTGTGTTTTAGGGAAAGAAATCGAAATGATAGAGGGAGAAACTACTTGATCAATTTAGTCATTTTATTTGAAAGATCAATCAGTTCCCTATGAGAAATTTTCTGGGACGGGAACCAAAGTACCTGGGATCCTAAGCAGCGTCTCCACTGCTGACGCTAACGGTGAGGCTCCATTAGCTGTCAGCAGTAATCACACTTACATCCTCTTTCCAGGCCTCCAGCTACGAGGGGATGCCATTACACTCCCCCGTCTGCTTGCAAAACACTCAAAACCAAATGCTCAAGCAGACCAGGCTGAGCTGAGCTGTGAGCCTGTCTCTGGCACGGGGATGTCACCAGCAGGTGTACCCTAACTCACCTGTGCCACTCTTAGCACAACCTCAGAGCCTTCCTCTTGAGGAGTTTGTCTATTTCCTGATCTGATTGACAACCTCCACTTCAGGACAAGAAGCCACTGCTGGAACTGGAAGAGTCTCTCAATTTGCTAATGGCAGGAGTACCCACCCGCTACCTCTGCTTCCGTTAGGCAGCCAGTCGCTATTTTTAAGGAATGATCCTTGCCTTTGCCTTTTTAGGGAGTGTACTAGTTTGAAAAACATACACATACATGCACATAAGGTTAGATTCAGATGCCTTTTGCTTCTTTCCTTTAAATATTTCAGTGACCTAGCCAAGTATTCATTCATAATGAGTCCCCTCAAGGAAGAAGGGAAAAGTTCAGAATGTGTTGGGTTAACTATTTTTCCTCAGGCTTTTGATTTATGGAATGTATCTCCACGCCTCATTTTCAAATGAGAGTGGCTAGGTCTTTGCAGCGAGCCCTGAGCATTAACTCCTTATTAAAAAGGACTTCCAGGTACCTCTGGGCTAGAGGAGGGCCTCGGGTTGGGGTAATTAAAATGTAGCCTTGAACGACATGGCCATATGATATGTGACCCCAAGATGAGATTATTGATTGATTTTAATTACAAAAAAAGCCATACATATCCAAAATGATAAATCACCTCAGACACATTTATTAATGGATTGTTGTCAAAAAGGTGAATCTGCATTTGGAAAACTCCTATTCATTCTTCAGTACCCTTCTATTATTACCTAGTTTGTGAAGCCTTTCTAAGTTAGAATTTGTCATTTTTCTTCATTCTTGCTCCTACTGTATTTTGTTCATATGTTTCCTCATAATTATTATCAAGCATGTAGAAATATTCTCTCTGCCCCCTCCAACATATCCTTTCCCATTTTTCCCATGTTTTTAGAGAGAAGGACAGTGAGAGAGAAAGAGTGAGAGAAAAAAATCAATTTTATTTAGTTTCTCATCTGTTTTTTGTTGCTCTGACACTTTACTGTGTACATGGTGTTGGGGTTCGATCCCACAACCTCACGCATGCCAGGCAAGTACAGTAACTGCTGAGCCACCACTCCAGCCTCCCCCCATTTGTTTTAAAAGAGATAATACTCTTGGTCCTTGCATGTTCTCACCTTTGACTTCCACATAAAAATGAAGAATTATTTTCTCTATGGAAAAGAAGAGTCTAAGTCTACTGATTACAGAGATACAAAAGGGAACAGTGGGGACTATGGAGAAAAATATAAACCACAAAAAAAAAAAAACCTACTACTACCATTAGCAATTTTTTGTTGTGGGTGAAACGATGTATTTCTTTAAGGAAAACCCAAAAGTGTAAATGAAAAACCAGTTTAAAGCTGAAAACATGTCTAAACTACTAATCTTTGTTGGTTTGAACTTACTTTTTGCAATACTGGCCAATGAAACACAACCCATCTACCAGGACAACTCAACATAGGCTGAAAATTTGGGGCCCTAATTTTTACTGTTTCACCTCCACAGTTGCTCAGTCCTCTTCCTGCCCAATATCGTGGGTGACCTCATGGAGCAGAGAGCAGGAAAGATGTCTAGGAACAAAAGGTTTATGTTACCACACAAATGTCCCATGGGGCCACTGCAAGTCTTGGACTTGGTCTGAATTTCCCCAGCTCCTTGACCTTTGCTCGGGGTGTTTCCTCTTCCTGGGAAGCCCTTCCCAACTTCGCCTAAACCCCTGTTCATGAGACAAGACCTAAATGTCCCAGGCACTTTGCCCTCTATCCTCTGAACTTTTTTTACAACTTTTCTTATATCCACTTTTCAGTTCTTAAAACTGATGAAATTATTTACATCAATATTTTCAAATGCCTTTCTATGTCCAAATCACCCAAAAGGCTTATTAAACAGAATGCTGGGCTCCACCCCTGGAATTTCCGATTCATTTGGTTTGGAGTGGGTTCCAAGAATTTACATTTCTAATAGGTTGCCAGATGCTGATGGCCTGTGGAGGACACTTGGAGAACCCCTGGCTTACACTCAGGGCTATGTATAACTTAACGATGGATCCCCCACAGCAGATGGAGTTAATTCTTCTATTAATGATATTAATGAAAGTCACATTGACTTCTGAATCAAATCCATCTAATGAACATTAGATTATTATCGGTGGAAAAAATAGTGGCTGATCCATACACTCCCTTGCAGGAAACTTTCATGATTATAGAACCAGGAGCTTAAAGAATGTTTCACAATGGAAGTCATCTAGTTATATATGAACCTTTTAGAAAAGGAGAAAATGAGTCTTATCATTTCCTTCATTTTCCAGTTATATCACATTTTTTAAGATATGCTACCTAATCTCAGCTAAATCCTGCTTTTTCCTGATGAAAGATAAAGTATAATAAATTTGGGGAAATTCCCACTAGGATATATGGAGTGAGTTAAAATGCTGAACACTGCATAGAGAAAAATATTTATGAAGTTCAAGGTTCCTTAACTATAGCTTCCCTCCTTCCCTTTCCTCCCTCCCTCCCTCTCTCCTTCCCTTTCCTCCCTCCCTTCCTTCCATCTCTGTCTGTCTGTCTGTCTGTCTTCCCTTGGTACTGGGAATTGAACCCAAGGACACTTAACCACTGAGCCACATCCCCAGTTCCTTTCATTTGTTATTTTGAGACAAGGCCTTGCTAAGTTGCTGAGGCTGGCTTTGAACTCATAATCTTCCCGCCTCGGCCTCCTGAGCTGCTAGGATTACAGGTGTGTGTCACTATATCCAGCTAGATTTACATTTTTTCCCACTGTCGCTGATTTCACATGCTTAGTGAAACCATGTCATAGTTGGACAAGAAAAAAGTGAAAAATATATCTAATTTCTTCTGCAGCTACTAATATTTTTCTTTTAATAGCACAACAGTTTCCCTGAAAAACTGCGGATGATACAAACGATAATTGCAAACCCTATTAATGGGTTGCATTGACCTCCAACTCCAGAATCAGTTATACAGCATATTTTTATCAAAATTTATTATGAAACAGTTTTTAAAATGCAGCCACAATTCTGAAATATTTTATTTCAAACTTTTGCCTCAAATGGTAAAGTTATTCTTTTGTTCAGTTCGTGTGGTAAGAGTGGCACCTCACTCCCTCCTCTTCTGTGATTGTAGATAGGATTCTAGCCTTGATCCTGATTATTCAACAGCTCCAACGGCTTTTTACCCAGTGTCTACTGTAAGCTGAGCACTGTCTCGTGTAATGTGGATATAGTAGTTAAAGCTGTGGAGAGACAGGGACACTAGCACACTGTTGGTGGAGCTGCAGACTGGTACAGCCCCTCTGGAAAACAGTGTGGAGAATCCTCAAAAAACTAGGGATGAGCCCACCATATGATCCAGCTATTCCACTCCTGGGTATCTTTCCAGGGGATTTAGAATCAGCTCATTATAGTGACACAGCAATATCTATGTTCATAGCAGCTCAATTTACTATTGCTAGACCATGGAAACAACCCAGATGTCCCTCATTGGATGAATGGATTCAAAAACTGTGGTACATTTATACCATGGAATTTTACACAGCAATTAGAAACAATGATATTGCAGCCTTTGAAGGTAAATGGATGGCTATGGAAGAAATTATGCTGAGTAAAATCAGCTTAACCCAGAGATCCAAAGGTTGAATGTGTCCACTCATCTGTGGAGGTTGGAACTAGACACTGGCCATTGAGAAAGGAGGTCTAGTATCATGTGTTAAATCCAGATAAGGTGTAATGTTATACAGTGTAATACTTTTTTAGAGATATTGTGGGTAAGGGAAGGGAGGGATACGGGTGGGAAATTGGGGGGGGGCACTCCTGGGGGTAAATCTAATATCCAGAAACTATGCACATTTTATATTATTTTGTTAAAAATTTGTATGGTTGTTCAAAAATAAAAATTAAAATACAAACAAGAAAAAACAAGGTAGTTTTAAGGTCTAGGCTTTGAGGGATTTCTGGTTTAGTATGGGTTACAGGAAATAAATAAGCAAACCAATGAGGTAGTTTCAGAGAAAGGCAAGAACTATGAAAAAACAGCAGGAAAGCGAGTTAAAAGCTAAGGTAATGATGAAGAAGGAAGGGGCTTTCTACAGAGATCAACGAGGTGACATTTGAGATTGACCTGCATGACCCAGCAGAAGGTGTGGGCAAAGACCTTGGCAAAGAGGAAGCAACTGCGGCCACTCCAAGGTAAAAATGGGCATGCCGTTTTAAAAAGATGGTAAGAGGTCAGCGTGGACAAGGAGGGTGGAAGGAGATCTGCATGGCAGAGATGGAAGAGCTTGGCACATTTCAGGGCATAGGAGCCTGGGTAAAATGAAGAAGGTCATAGTCCCAACGAACCCGGCAAATCTTTGAAGGGTTGTATCAGGAAAGTAAGGGGAACTGATCTGTTTCAAAAAGTTGACTTTGGATTTTGTGCATAGAATTGATTTTCAAAGTTATTAGTCAAGAGCATAAGGAGGGGGACTAGCCAGAAGGCTTTTGTGGTGATCCTGAGAGAGAAATGGTGTGAATTAGGTGATGGGCAGAAGGTGTGAGCCATGGCCAATTGGTGACCCTTTTGAAGTTATTCCAACTGTGCTCAGTAGTGAGTAGAAGCAGAGATGGCAGAGGATTGGACTGATCTGAGGGTGGAGGGAGGTTGATCTCAGGACAGATGTAAGCAAGAGATTTGTGGGTGCCAAAGATTAGACATTGGAAGGAAAGGTCAGTGTTCCAGAATGGGAACCAAACAAGAGCTGCCAGAATGGGCTAATTGATTAGTAATAATTAATGGGGACAAATTAATAGGATTAAAAATTGATATAATAACAGTAAAGAATAATACATTTTGACCAGAGAGTAGAATATTGGAATTTTATTTTAGAGGTGCAGCAATTCCAAGTTGCTGGTTCCAATCTGTCATTTGTAAATATCCATCCTCACTCTGAATAGTAGAGTAGCTTATGAAGAAAGAATGGCCAACTAGAACCCCATGGATCTACATTTGTACCTTCTCACTTGTCCTGTGTTACATCTTCTGTCTCAGTTTTATACTCCTGACCTGATTTAGTGGTCATCAAATTTATCATACATTTCTGCTTCTCTCTTCAGCACCTTCAGTGTGGTTACTAATTAGTTTCCTTCCAAGGAACCTAGACCTCCTTTTTTTTTAAAAAAATTATCATTATGCTTTTATGTACTGAAGGGTTTTGTTGTTACACTTCTATATATGCACACATCATAAATCCTCCTTTGCCCTCCGCCCTTCACACTCCTTCCCGCTCCGTCACCCTGATCCCTGGTCTGCGAGGTTGCCCCCAGTTCAACTGGTAAAGCATGTTTGATGAGACTATTGTCTAAACTTACTGTTCTCTCACTCTTTCCTGTATTGTACTGTAGCTTCCACATATGAGAGAAAACATTTGGCCCTTGAGTTTCTGGGTTTGCCTAATTTTACTCAGCATGATTTACTCACTTCCATCCATTTACCAGCAAAGCTCATGACTTCATTTTTTTTTAAATGACCGAGTAGAATTCCATGGCATATATACATATGATATATATATATATATCTATATATAATCAGTTTCTTGAATCATTCATCTAATGATGGACATCTGGGTTGATTCCATAATTTAACAATTGTGAATTATGCTGCTATAAACATTGATGTAGCAATATCATTGACAAATGTCAAATTTATATCTTCTGGGAAAACACCCAGGATTGGGATAGCTGGGTCATATGGTGGCTCTCCCCCTAATTTTTTGAGGAGTCTCCACATTGCTTTGCAGAGCGGTTGTACTAGCTTGCAGTCCCACCAACAGTAAGAATTGCTTTCCCCCCACATCCTGTCCAGCATTTGTTTTTGTTTGTGTTCTTGATCTTTGTTATTCTGACTGGGGTGAGTTGAAATTTTAATGAAGTTTTCATTTGCATTTCCCTGATTGCTAGAGATGTAGAACATTTTTTTCATATTATTTATTGGCCTTTTGCATTTCTTCTGTTGAAAAGTTTCTGTTTAGCTCTTTTGCCCCTTTGTTGATTGGGTTGTGTGTTTGGTATTAAGCTTTTCAAGTTCTTTGAATATTAGATCCCTGTCAGAGCTAGACCTCTTTATTAACTACTGTTTTCTTCTTTCCTCTAAGATGCTTTGAATCTCTGACTAACCTTGGAGATATTGTCTGATGGGATTCACTCCTAGATCACCACAAGTGTAGGGTATGGCCACTGTGGAATTTAGGTGTGGATCAAAGAGGGAAGCCACATGAACACAGCAAGGCAAGAGATTACTGAGCCTGTAAGACTGGATGAACTTGATTTTTAGGCTAGCCACTACATCCTACAAGTGAGCATCCACACAGCTTCTCAACCCTAAAACTTTTCATTGGAAAGCTAAATTTCTTTCTTAACAAGATGATTGTTACACATTGCTTATCTTGAAACTTTCGCTCCTCTCCATCTTATTCTCAGCTGATAAGTTCACGGGATGAAATAGAAAATCCAAGAGAACTATCTCATTTTACCACTAATAAATTTACTAACCAGCTTCAGTCTTATACATTATCCTTCTGCTTTTATAAGATTCCTAAATCAACATGCATCCCTCTCTATAGCTTTTTTCCCTAACTTTCCTTCATAGCCAAACCTAATAATCTCCACCCATCCCCACCCTTCCACTTCCCATTCACCCCACGGCAGTCCTATTTCTGACCCTATATCACTCTGAATACATATAAAACTCAAATTATTTTTAAAGTTTTCCTAATTATTAAGTTATTTTTAGACTTTCAATTTTAGTTGGTTTTTGTCTGGTATTTAATTCAGAACTTCTAATGCAACCAAGATGGAATAAACCATCTAGGGTCTCTCTCTTCTGCTGGCAATGTCTAAAATATTTATTCAAAATGTAAAAGTCAACTGCCTAAAGAGTCTAAAAAAGAAAAACAAGCAAAGCAGATAGTTTAAGGGGTAGGATTAAGAGATAGAAAAATGACCTATATGAAAGTCTGCTCCTCACCCCAACCATTTTCTCTCGTGGACTTGAGCCAAAATAGAATGCTGGTGGACCTGAGAGAGCAACACCATGGGCATCTAACACTTTGGAGCAGCTTGGTTTTCTGTCTAGAACACCGGGCTATTGCTTCTATAAACCAGAGAATATGGTGGTGGGTGGGAAAATCACCATTTCTATTTGGTCTCTCTCATGACTTAATAAGGGTAGGCTCCAAGTGGAGCCCATGTGGTAGGTAGTTCTGTAAGTTTTAATTCCAATAGATTTTTCTTACCTGAGGAATTAGGTAATGCACCCTTGCAATCAGGAGAGTTTGGGAGGGTAAATCCTGTTTTCTCTTTTCTCTCCCTAGTTTGCCTGGGTTGACCACTCATGAGGGTTCTGGGAATTATGCAGTATGCAGTGACAACATGGGACACTACACTCTAAGATAAACTCCATTTTCTTTCGTTTTTTTTTTCTTTTCTTTAAGCCAGAACACCAGGAAGAAACAGGTACCTTCCAACTAGGCAGTATGGGTAAAATCATTGAGATAAGCAACTTGGAGACAGGAGTATTCTAATTCTGTGAATGAACCAGTGTAACATTTGGGGCTTATCTTAAACTATACTTATGTAGGATAGACCCAAAAGATTAAATTTTAGTTCTCAAAGTATTTGCTCTAATTTCAAAATCATCCAGTTCTTAAAACTAATCCCTAGCTGGCACATGCTCACAGCAAACCCAACATAGCACAAAGGATTTTTGTCACTGTGCCGACACGGAAAGCATCACCCTCAGAAAGTGAGAGAGTAATTGCAACCTGAACCTAACTTCATTAAGAGCCAAACAACAAGAGAAAAAATTGTCATTTTCCTGAGGATTTTAACAGGGACCAGAATCTAAACATAATATTGTTCAGATTATAAAATCTAATCAAATTTTATAATAAAAACTAAAATATAATCAAACGGCACTCAATTTACAAAGAACTGGAAAAATGTCACTAATTCTAAAGGGAAAGATTATCAACAAATGCAAATCTTGATATGATTCAGATGTCAGAAGTATCAAAGACTTTAAGGCACCTATTAGAAGTTTTTATTTAGTCAGCTATTTAACTGCTGTGATCAAAAGACCTAACAAGAACAGTGGGAGGAGGAAGAATTTGTGTGGCTCATGATTTTGGAGGCCTCAGTCCATAGATGGCAGACTCCTTTGCTCTGGGTCCAAGGTGAGGCATGGTGGAAGGGTATAGAAAAGGAAAGTAGCTCAGGACTTCACGCAAAGCAGAGAGCTCTGCTCACCAGCAGTATGTATTTTATACCCCAAAGGCTCACCCCCAGTGACTCACCTCCTACAGCCACACCCTACCTGCCTGATACCACCCACTTAATATTCAAGTGGATTCACTTAGTTAGGTTAAGGTGCTCATAGCCCAATCATTTCATTTACAAATTTTCTAGCATTATCTCATAGATGAGCTTTTGGGAGATAACTCATATCTAAAACATAACAGAAGTGTGTTTATTCTCTAATGTACAGGTAAACACTCTTGAAAGAAATGGAGATGGGCTGGAGCGGTGGTCCAGCAGATCCAGCACCTGCTTGGCATGCGCGAGGAAGCAGGTTCAAACCCAAGCATGAAATACACAACTAAATGTTGGAGCAACAAAGGTCACATGAAAAACTAAATTTAATAGATTCTCTCTCTCACTGTCCCTCTCTTTAAAAAAAGAAATGGAGATACAAAAGTTCTCTGCAGAGAAGTAGAGATTACAAGTTAAAATTTTAAAACTGAAAGTATATATTAGTAAATATCTTCAATTGCAAAAATAAATGTTACTACTTTTAAAAATCTTCTCATTTTGCATGCTACTATGCAACTCCTTTGGTATTTTCAGTCTGAATCTGATGGATCCTTCCTGTCTTCCTCCTTGTTTTCTTTTCTTCCAACTATCACTCACTTCTGTCCTTGATTTTTTTCTCTTTTTAATGCATTTGTTTTTATGTAAACTTAGGCACGATTTACCTACTTTTAATATTTCCTTCTTGTAACTACCATTTTTTCTTTCAACGGTCCACAGAAATTTCTGTTTAGGTGATCAGTGAGCCTTCTTGCTAAATGTAATGGACAAATTTCAGTCCATGTTGTTGACACTCTTCTCTGAATATGTCGCTATTGGCTGCACCGCAGGGTAAAGTAGATGCCCAATATATTTGTTATTTAAATAAATGAATAATTACTCTCTTATCTTCCATATGAACAGTTCCCCATTATCAAATAATCTTTAGCCATTTTTCTAGGTGTCATATGTGGGTTTCTCCTCCTTGTATCCACATTTTAATTACCAGGGTTCACCAGAGTCTTTCTCAGTCCACTGAGCTTTCCTCACAACATACACTCTTGGAGATCACATTCTCTCCTAACTTTGCTTAAAGGCTATATGCTATTCCCATCCAAATTATTTATCTCTAGCTCAAAGTTTATCCCAAGCTCCATTAGAGTATTCCCACTTAGACATCATATAAATATAGCACCAACACCCCCAAACCTGGTTCTCTTTCTCAAATCCTAGGATGGTACCCAAGTGCAACCTTTCTGTTCTAGCCCATTATTGCTTAATTCACTCTGCACTCTTTTTTTTTAGAGAAAGAGGAGAGGAGAGAGTTTTAATTTTTTCCTCTGATTTTTGTTTTTCCTTTATTTGTGTATGTGGGGCTGGGGATCGAACTCAGGATCTCACACGTGCCAGGCAAGTGCTCTACCACTGAGCCATCTCTCCAGCCCCTTAATTCACTCTTAATCCATTTCTGACCTACAGAGTTTTAATATATCCCTAATAATTGTGTCAATTCTCATTCTTTTCCCCTACAATTTAAAACAGTTCCCCGTAAGAGTGATTCACAACAAAAGTATGATAACACATCCTCTCCTGTGAGCAGTTGCTACTGTGTGTGAAATAACTTGCAGGCCTCAGTTACCTTCCCACTGCCAGTCTTCCCAGATCCTTTCTTGTTATCACTGCCTTTCCTTTTAAACTCTAGCAATAGTAAACTGCTTATAGTTATCCAAATAATCTTACTGCCAAGATTTCATAAACATTTGTTTTGCTACATCTGCTGTCTGTAATATCCTTTCCCCTCCCATCTCTACAAATAATAATCATAATAGTTGATGTTTATTGAACATTTACTTCATGTGTGGCCTTTAGCTTGTTTTGGGTACGTACCATTGCACTTGATCCCCAAAACTACCTTGAGATAGATATTGTAAAACTACTATATTATCATTTTAGTGATTAAAACATCAAGTACTAGAGAGGTTTAAGTGACTGGCACAAGAGAATGGATGAAGGATCTACATCTTGGATGAAGGATCTAAATCTTGGAATTGTAACTGCAAACTACCACATTTTACTATGCTCAAGAGCTTTTATCAAACTTTCCACCCTCAGTCCAGACATCATCTCCAAGGGAACTTCCTTGAATAGTGAATTCCATCACCCTTCTAAGTTTGGTTAAAGGCCTCCTCTGCTGGCTTCCCAGAGCACCCTGCACATCTCTCATAATAGGGACCATGTGGCAGGATACTTATGTGTAGATGCGTTTTCCTTCCACCAAATATAAGTCCGTAGTGCTATGGATTCCGTTTTATTTAACTTCATATCTAAAGCCCCATGTCAGATACTTCCTGTAGTAGTTTCTCTATTAGTATTTGTTCAGCTAAATGTAAACAACTGCCTTTCACAGACATATATACTTAAACACCTACTGAACATTTCTGTATAAATCCCCCATCTGTGTAAAGCAGAGCTTGGATGAAATGGAATATTTATATATTATCTCTTTTATTACCTAAGATTATTCTTAACCCTGCGATCCATCTCTTCATCAACATATTAACCAAATCAAGAACATAAGAATCATCCAAGATTTGTCTCTCATGTCCAATATCTAATCAATCACCTAATGCTCTGCTACAACCTCTAAACCGCTTTAATCCTTCCACTTTCCCACAATCCTGTGCCTACCTTCATTCCAGCAATGAAGGTAAGACATTGTGATTACTTGTGTGCATATTATTTCTCTCCCTGCCACCATCTTCCAAGATTCTTGAGAGGAAGGACAATCTTTGCATCTCTGTCCCACTGCCACACCTCCTCTTTAGTGGTGATTTAAGGCATGGATCAAATGACTCCTCTTGTCTGCTGGTGGCTGTTACCTCAAAGTTTGTAGTGACCTAAAAAGGAGATTTCTCTCACCAGACACCATGCTTATGATAGTTGTTAGACCTTTTCTGAAATATTCCAATTCTTCTCTCCCAGATATATGGTAGGATTGCACTCCCTAGCCCATTTCAAAGTGAGGTGGGCATGACTTGGCTTTAGTCAATGCACCAGAAATGGTTGGATCAACGTAGACTTTAGAAAACCGTAAATTATTCCAAACCCACCGTTCCTGCAGTGATCAGTGAAGAATGTGGGAATAGAAACTAGGATGCATGAAATGTGAGCTAGAAATAAACTTGTTAAATTAAACCACTGAGTTTTGAGGAGTCTCTGTTAGTGCAACATAACTTAGTCTATTTAGACCAGAATAATATCCTTCAGTACTGGTATTTCTCTTTTGGAGTAGTAGTATCCAGGGCAAATCTTGCTGCTTGTCCTTTTCTTGCCCCACAAATGTTTTTATCTAGATGAATTCAGGCTAAAATTAGCATCAAGGGAAACCTTGAAATGGGACTCAAGTCCCAATCTGGCAATATACAACATAAGAATGAAAAGGGCAATCGTATTTACTTGAAGGATAATTATGAGCTAATTGTATATAGGGAAAGTGTGACCACATCTGTTCTTTTCTCTTTGCTGAGTGCGCGGTGCAGAATCCAGTACAGTCAGGGCTAACACATCTCCTGGAACAACGGTAAAGTGACCAGAGAATAAATGCAACAAGTATTTGCTGGGGTCACTTAATTAGGACATTAAGTGAAAAGTTTGTCTCAACAATAGATCAACATGGGAAGCATGATCACATTAGAACCACACTTGCTAATCATTTACAATACGCCATTAATGATGACTAGTCTGCACCCTAGGAGAAAGCTATAAGATATTAATATTTTCGGTCACCAGGTCCTCCGTGCTAGAAGAAAGTTGAGTTATAATGTCCAATTTTACCCTGAAAGGAACCAAATTAGCCCAGAAATTTAAGGCTTTCCTGAAAGTCATTATAAGCTCATTTCTCATTTTACAAAGTTTCCTCTCTTGTGCAAAATCTGTCTCCTCGATCTCCTTGTTTTTTATACGTTATTTTCATTTCTTTCCTTATTATTTTCCATCTTCTCAATGCTGTTCACTTCTCTTCTTTTGCCTATGGTTTCCTTGTTTTCTGCTTTTCACTTAAAAAACAGAATTAATTTTTTTCCCTAAGAAAACTGCCTTTGTCCCAAAAAAAAAAAAAAAAAAAAAGGCTTGACTCTGTGTGCTGGTTCAAATGACCTCTTTCTCTCAGGAAGCAAACCAAACTCTCCAAGGTCCTTCACATTTAGGAATCTCAGGACACACCCACCTTACTACCTCCTCCTCCACTACGCCTTTGATTCCCACTGACAAAATCCACCTCCCGTGCTGAACAACACTTCATTCGTTCTCTGTAATAACACCAATCTATTGAACTGTGGCCTACACTTTTACAGATCTTTCTTCTTCTACACCAAACATGAAGCTCCCCTAGGGCCAGAATATGTATTTTGTTCATTTTTACACCTTTAATTGCTCATAGCTCATATTCTATTTTAGGACAGAACCTATTTAGTCACGCCCAGTGCTATAAAATGGAAGCCTCAAATTGTAGCCTTTGGGCCAAAGGCACCAGCTAGTATATTCTCCTTGGTTCACAGAGAGAGTTGCCCATCACTAGGCTTAAATACTTGAAATTAATCGCTAATTTTAAATATAGAGAAATTTGTCATTAAGAAGCTCAGGTTTCCAACTCAATGTTTTTTTTTTTAATTAAGGAGTTGCATTGTTGTACAATCATACATGCAAATAAAGTAACAATGTGATATGCATTTGTTCCTACACTATAGTACATCCACATCACCCATATCCCAGTCTCTTGATTCTATTATTCCCCTGCAAGAGTTATGTGTGTGTATATGTATACACACACACACACATATTTTATATAAAAAATTGTCAATTTTCCAGAATTAAATATTACATAAATATTATTTGACTTCTCAGGGTAGTAAAGAGTATGCTCCACTGTTAATTGTAGGGATCTATCCTTCCCTATCCTCCCCCCTTCAACTACTACCCCCACTGCCTCTCTCCTCCCTTCTCCCCTACTTACATGTCTATGTTTCCCCTAAATTCTGTGCTCCTATGCTTTTGGTTGGTCCAATACATGACTTTGACTATTTCCACCCAAGCCTGGGTTTAGCTCTACCCTCTATGTATTTTTTAAAATTAGTCGATTAGGCATCATTGAGCTCACATGCCTACAGGGAAGCAAGTGCTGCGCTGAGTGACAGCTACCATTTTGGGTTTGGACATTGGGTTCCAGTTCTTCATAGTTCACCAGTTTGCCATGAATGAATGCTGTACATATCCCAGGAGCCATCAGAACAGCACCTGAGCATGATGAATTCTGCAGGACAACTTATAGATTGGTGGCTTCAGCACAGAGCAGTCTCCTGATTGGAGAATTGATGTTAACACAGGCCGGGACCTGGCTCCTGGGACTTGCTTCCTCTCGCCTCAGGGTGGTATGGCTTTGGGAATGGCTGCTTCAGACCAGAGCAAGCTTTCTACAACTAAGCTGCAGCCCTGGAAAATCTGCTCAGAGCTCAACTTCCAGCTTTAATTACAAGCATTTAAATAAAATGAGAACAAAGTGGTAACCTAGTCATTTTTTTTAAATACAAATGCCTTGTAAAGTCCAGAGTTTCATTGACTTTTGGGGTGTGACGCTGGACGGTCTGTAAAGTTAAAAAAAAAGTACCCCCCCCCAAAAAATAGTCAATACTTCTTCAGATATGAAGGTAAGATGATTCTTGTAGAATTTTCAGCAAAGCAAAGCAAACCAAAATGATCCGGTCTCTGATATATCTTTTTTATTCTAGGTGTCAGAATGGAGATCATATTGCACCCTGCTCATCTTATGACCATCTTCCAAAATTATTTAAAAAACGTTTTAAGTAAAAATATGAAATTTCACATATGGATGTGTAACACTTATTTCCTAAATCTATAAACATTGAAACTACATCTAGCTTATTTTGAATTTTACAAGAAAATCCTGCCATAAAATTAACGAGTTCTTTGGATCAAGTTTCTCAAAGAGAAATGACCAAATCAAAAAATTTTAAAGAATCTGATGACATATTGCCAAATTACTTTTTGATAGTCCATTTCTGTTGCACTCTGGCCTGCTCAATATCAGAACACATGGTTGCCTTACCTACATTATGAAAAATGAAAATCTGTAATCACTAGTAGTTGAAAATACTTTTAGTTGTAGTATTTGATTACTGCCAAGTAATTTTCATATGTTTCTTGCCTTTTGTGATAATTCTTTTGTTCTTAATTGTTAACAGTTGTTGCCTGCTTTGCCACTAGCACACTGAGGGATTTCTAACTAACCTCAAATACTCCTTACCCAGTTGGGATAGTGATTGTGTGTCTATAATATTCACTGCAAATGGTTCTATTTGTCAATGGCCTTTGTATATTTTATGAGTTTTTTTTTTTAAATTTAAATAAACTTTTTATTTTAGAATAGTTTTACATTTGCAGAAAAGATGCAAACAGCATAGAATTCCTGTGCACTGCACGCACAATTCCCCTGTAGCATCTCTTTAAATCTTTATATAACACTTACAAAACAATAATAATACGTAATAATAATGGCTGATTATGAACAAAATCCATAGTATCTGGATTTCCTTCACTTTTTCCCTATTGTCTTTTTTTTTATTATTATTATTTTTGAACAACCTTACACGATTTTAACAAAATAATATAAAATGTGTATAAAATGTGTAAATATTCTGGATATTGCAATTATCTCCAGGAGTGCCCCCCAATTGCCCTCCCTTATCCCTCCCTTCCCTTTCCCTTTATAATTCTAAACAAAAGTATTAGATTGTAAAGCATTACATCTTATCTGGATTTAACTCATGTTACTAGACCAGCTTTCTCACTGTCCAGGGTCTAGTCCCCACCTCCACCTATGAGTGGAGACAATCGACCCTTAGATCTCTGGGTTAAGCTGATTTTACTCATCAT
>PVKS010024880.1:0-30547 GCA_004027875.1 Aplodontia rufa | reverse complement strand
ATGTATTCTTCCTTCACATCACAGACAATACTGAAAGGGAGCCCAGCATATAGGAAAGATTAATCATGAAAGTCTAAAAGGAAGCCATCAGGATTATTTTTGTATTTATAGAAGTTCAGAGAATAAAGTTCAGGTATGAGAGATGATAGGCAGGTGAAAATACGCTCAAGGTCCAAAAGAAAGAAAAGACAGATACCCAAACCAAAATGGCAGAGAGGCAAGCGCAGGAAATGAAGAATCAAGAGCAAGTGAAAGGGCGCAGTGACACAAGCCTGTAATCCCAGCAGCTTGGGAGGCTGAGGCAGGAGAATTGCAAGCCAGCTTCAGCAACTTAGCAAAAAAAAAAAAAAAAAAGCAATTCAGAATTCATGGGGCTTGGCCAATGTTCAACGTGAGGAGTGAAGGAGGTGATGAGAGTGTACGCTGATGACTCTTGGGCTTAAGTAACTAGTAGGGCCATTCATCTGGGCACAATGAAAGGTGGAAGAAAACAATGCTCATCATTTTGAACACAATAAAGTTACTCTTAAGACACCACAGTAGTGATGTCTCCCACCCAGGAGGCTAGTAGTTTCCAACAGTGAGTATGAACCATACACACAGGAAGCTATCACAATCCAATGCATCAGTCTGATCCTAGAGATATGCATTTTCTTAAGCATCGCAAATGATCCTAATGCAGGATGACAGTGAACCATGGTAGGAGACACTACAGTAGACTATAAATCCTCCAGGGCCCAGCCAAGCAGGGATACACAATCCATTCTCAGTATCATTTTAGATTATTGAATAAATGAAGAGTAAGTGAACAAACAGACACAGAGCTCAAAAAGTGTGATTAGCTTAGAGACAAAAATCTGAGAGCCATCCATACAAATTTTCAGGTGGCCAAGAATAAATATAACTTACATCACTGGACTAATAATGTACGAAGAGGACCAAGAGTGAGTGGTGATCAGAGAAGGAGAAAGATAGCCAGATGGAAATGAAGTAGCAGAAAGATTTATGTGGCTGGCTTCTTCAAAGGATCAAGAAAGAACAACATTAAATACCGTCAAGAGGTCAAGACAAGAACTGAAATGTCCGCTAGATCGCGTGTACTTGACGACCTCTGAACACCTTTGGGAGGGATGGGGCAGCGGATGGAGCACAGGGGTAGACAGATGGAGACTGAACACTAGTTCCCCGAAAACTGATAGGGATAAGGCCAAAGAGTGGCTAGATGGAGCAGAAGGATTTCTGTTTGATTTTGTAAGAATGCATGAGTACATAGGCTAAGGGGAAAGTGCTAGTTAAAGAGAAAGAAGAAAAAAAATTAATGGCATGATAGGATTCACAGTGTGAAGTAGGAATTAAGATAAATCTGCCAAGAATGTGGTAGAATGGTGAAGATTTAGGAGAGGTAACGAAGCTAAATAAAGAAGCAAAGTAGTGCCAGATAGCACCGTAGGCTTGGCTGAGATATGAGACCATGAATGTGTAGTAGTACTAATCCGCATGGCGTGTGATTACCCTCTGCAGGATTCTGAAAGTCGAGAAGCTATAAATTATTAGATGGATTCAGGATAACAGAGCAAAATGATATGAGGAGGCCAGGCAAGGTGAGGGAAGGCAATGAGCAAGAAAAGGAAGAGATGAACTATGGGTTCTGGGCTACATGAAGAATGAAATGGGGGCTGGAGCAGTGGCTCAGCAGTTACAGCACTTGCCTGGCATGCATGAGGATACAGGTTCAAACCCCAGCACCAATTGCACCATGAAGGGTCGGAGCAGTGAAAGCCACATGAAAAATTAAATAAAATTTATTCTCTTACTCTCTCTCTTAAAAAAAAAAAAGGATCAAATGAGATTAAATGAAGCCAAGAGGTAGTACATGCACGATACAACTGTGGATGAACAGCCTAGGGCAGTCTTTCCCAGCCAGGCCTGCACATTAAAATCACTCACATGGGGAAGGTGTTTTTTTTTTGTTGTTGTTGTTGTTGTTTTGTTTTTTTTTGACTCCTGATGCTGAGACCGATTAAAGCAGATTCTCCAGGGGTGAGACTCAGGCAGCAATATGTTTTCAAGCCATCCACATCACTCCAAAGTATGGTCCAAGTGGAGAACCAAAGACCTAGGAAGATCAGGTGACTACTGTAGGAACAGTAGAGGGCCAAGGTGGAAACTTTTAGAAATATCAGCAGTTATGGGATGTACTGAATATGTGAAGCCTGTGAAAGAACAGTACAACTAGTGAGAATGGTAAAAGTACGAGAGGAGGGGCTGGAGCGGTGGCTCAGCAGTTACAGCGCTTGCCTGGCATGTGCGAGTACACGAGTTCAAACCCCAGCACCATGTACACAACTGAGTGTCTGAGCAACGAAGGAAACCTGAGAAACTAAATAAAATTGATTCTTTCTCTCTCTCTAAATGACTCTCTCTCTTAAAAAAAAAAAAAAGTACGAGAGGAGAGAGGTTCTCCACCATAATCTAACAAGTGTTTCCAGTTATCACCAAATAGGACTTGCAGCAAGTGCAGAAATCCTCAGATACCCTATCCCTATCCCTATGGATTACTTCCGGGGTTATTTTTAGGTCACCTCTGGCAGTATACAGTATAGTGATTTATGAGCCTAGGATGGTGGCAGACTGCCTGGGTTTCTACCCCTGCTTACTAGCTGTGCCCTTGGGAAAGCTATTTAAGCTAAAAAAAAAAAAAAAAAACAACTGTACATAATAGTACCCATCTTATTGGGGAAGCTGTGAGAAATATATGAGATTAAGCCACAAAGTTCCAAACATTCAAGGATACCTGTTACCATCTGTAACTTAAATAAGACCTTCACCATAATTTCAAGGACTTTTTTTTTTCATCTAAACATAACTTCTCTGAATTATCGTAGTTCTGATTAGGGATTCACAGATGTCAAACATTGATGAGACATTCATCAAAATTCAAAGACTAGAAATTAATATATTTTAATCATATATATATATATATATATATATATATATAGTTTGTTTATTTATTTATTGTAGTGGAGATTGAACCCTGGGGCGCTTAAGCACTGAGCCACATCTTCAGTCCTTTATTTTATGTTTTATTTTGAGACAGGGCCTCACTAAGTTGCTGAGGCTGGTTCTGAACTTGTGATCTTCCTGCCTCAGCCACATGAGCCACTGGAATTACAGGAACATGCCATTGTGCCAGCTGGGTTTTTTTTTTTTTATTTTTATTGTTGTTGTTTTAACATAAAATCAACTCTTGAGTACTAAGATAGATTGAAAGGGGAGAGAGGAATTATTGAAAGCCCCTTCCCCAATTATGGCTGAAAGAAAGTCAAAACATGGAATAAAACACACCTAATGTGAAGTTTAAATTATGCCTAATATTTAGGTTAACACTGTATTTAAAGCTAAAAATCACACCAAATATTAGGAAATTTAAAGTTTTATAGATATTCCAAAGATTAAAACCCATACAAGGATAAGAATCATTCAATATCACAAATTATTTTCCATTAAAAATGTCTGGTTAGGGGCTGGAGTGGTGGCTCAGCGGTTACAGCGCTTGCCTGGCATGCGCGAGTACCCAGGTTCAAACCCCAGCACCCACATACACAACAACCAAGTGTCAGAGCAATGAAAGCCAGGTGAAAAACAACTCAATAAAAATTGATTCTCTATGTCTCTTTGTGTGTGTGTATGTGTGTGTGTGTGTGTGTGTGTGTGTCTCTCTCTCTCTCACTGTCCTTCTCTCTTTAAAAAAAAAAAATGGCTGGTTAGTGTTTTGTTCATTTATTTTTTAGCCAAGCTCTCCTTTTAAACCATTAAATCTGTTCTCCATGAGAGACGACGCAAAGTCCTAGCTTCTCTTCATGCCCTTATCCTGAGCCTGACTCAAGATGCTAGATTACAAGAGCCTCCTTCCCCTGGCTAGCAGAGGGACAGAGTGGCCACCCCAGAGTTAAGACCTGCAAGGCAGGATTGCTTCCAAACTGCAGCAGACCCAAATGCATAAAAGTTTCTGCTGGTTATTATGTAATTCCAAGCTACTACCTTCAAGTAGGAAAATGTTACAAAAAATTCCAGCAGAGATTATATTTGTTTTGCTGATCATTATATCACCAAGTCTAGCACAGTCCAGAGGAGCTACCTACCTTACCGTCCTGCTCAGGGTGGGCCAGAATCCCCTCCCAAGAGCCCTCAACACCTAGAAAGCTCTCAGTGGCATACCAAGCTCTCAGGCATCAGGACCAGCAAAAAGCATTCATTTGCTTTTTAACAGTATTCTTAGTTCTCTTAAAATGTAATCTGCCCTAACTCATATATCCATTTAATTTTCAGAAATCTGATTTTACTACATTTGCAGAAACACAATGGGTATAAAGGGAATGGCCTTGTTATATACAGCTAATCAATGATTTGATTTCATTTTTTAAAAAATGATGAGATGGCTCAGCAGTAGAGTGCTTGCCTGGCAAGCGTGAGGATCCGGGTTTGAACCCCAGTATCACATGCACAACTAAACGAAGTAAAAAAAGAAAAAAACCCACATGAAAGAATAAAAATTAACTATTTCTCTCTTATTCTCTTTACCTCTTAAAAAAAAAGGGAGGGGGATCCTGAGACAACTGGGCAACTCTAGGGAGTTAGCATGGTAAAATTTCAATAGATGTATCATTTCCCCAAGGAAGAGCTAATTTTTAAATTGGGAGCTAGAGTCACTATCAAAAGAAGAAAAAGAAGTGTTCGGGTTTTTTAAAGGCATAAACACCCCCAAGGCTAGGGAGGGAGAGGTACTCAGGGCTGGAAATGCCTACGCTGGACACAGACTAGTGAAGGGCCACCAAGGTACTTTCTCGGAGCAACTTAGACCTGCCTGAAGTCCAAAGGTCACCAGAGATGAATCAAAGGAAAAAAAAAAAAGAGAGAGAGAGAGAAAGGCCTTCAGGGTCTTGCTTTTTCTGTTGTGAGCCAGAAGGGCATCTATTCAGGGAACACTTCAAAGAACTTCAAGTGACAGCAAGAAATATTCAGGGGTTCTGCTGGCTTAATGGCTGCTTTAGCCTGATGAATCGCAACTGCCTCTGACTGACAGGATGGCTACGCTAGCTTAGTTGGTCTACCCTCTTTCTCTTCTCATGGAGAAAGGCAATTTTATTCTTGCAACAGAAGGTACCAACAAAGGTTGAGAAAAGGAGCACCCTGCTCTGTCCCTGGTCCTAAGCAGGAGTCTGAGATAAGGCCATGCCTAAATAGCACCTGGGAGGGACAGGCAGGCCTAGCAGTGGGACTTTGTTCGGTCAGCATGAGGAACCGCCCCCCACCTGGACTTGGTGACAGGAAAGTGTGTGGCCCTCCTGATGCCACCAGAGTGGTGTGAGGAGTGGCTGGCAGCAGAAGGTCCTTATAGGTCCCTTGAGTGTGACTCTCAAAGGCAGACCTCCCCACCCACCCCGCCCTGCCCCGCCCAAGTAAATAGGACAACAGGCAGGTGCCCAGCTTAGTTTCCATTCCCTAGCATCCCAGGGTCTAAAATGTTGCTGTTTCATCATTCTATCTGACTGTTTAGTCTTCTCACCTTTTAGCCTCATTAACCTCAGTGGTGTTGATTTAATGCTCTGTATGATTTTTAAGTGATTTCTTTTATAGTTTTTTTTTTTGTATTCTGATTTTAGCAAGAGGGAAGCTTAACAGGAAGTGAAGTCCCTGCAGAGAGAAGACTAGCTGAGCAAGGGCAGTGGTGGGTGGTGCTCCTTCCCCTTCAGGAGGCTGGTGGCAGCCTGGGCAGCAACCTCACACAGCTCTTCTCCAGATGTGAGGAACAAGACTTAGATATAACGACTCCACAAAGACAAAGGTCACCCTGCCTAACAGCTCCAGACTGTGCCGCTTTCATAGTTGTGCTGTGTAATTCAGTTAAAACAATTGATCTAACTCCAGGAATGCATCTCCTCTGCTCCACACCACCAAGTTTATTAATATTTCACATAAAATTAGGCTGATCGCAATATCAGCAGGCCCTTACTTCACACAGTCCACGCCAGCAATTCCCAGCGATTATAGGCCTTTGCTGTAGTGGTAATTTTGCTCTGGAAGGTGGTGGTAGTGTTTATGATCAGTATGTGTCATGACTAATGCTACTGCCATCGCACTTATCATTTCAAAACGATGCTACATCCAAATGGGCTTCAGCAGCCGCACAAAACATACCTTTCAGCGCCACCTTGACTCTGCTGACAAGATTCCCCAGATAAAGAAAAATAACCAACAGCAAATTAGCTATATGGGAAACACACACTATTTCCACTGGATAGAGGACACAGATATTGCAACACATAAAGGAGTCTACCACCACAGAAAATAAATAGGAGATCCTTATTAAGTTCTCAAACAACAACATAAAACTCAATTCACTAACCCTTTGGTGACAACTGAATTAGCTCAGTGTATAGAGGTAGAGCACAGGGTTTTGCTGAGAGCAACTAAGACCAGTGCCTAGCAGATCGGCACTCACTAAACAGGGCTCCAAAAACAACACCCTCAAATACACCATAAATTTGAAAGCCACCCTTCCCATTAAAAGCCATGAGACTATCCCCACCCTCTTCTACATAATCCCCTAAAATTACTCTTGTAAAGAGAATTTAATGTTTAAATTAAACTATTTGTGTATAAAATAAAATTCCAAGCCTGGAGAAAAAGCAGAGACAGTCTTTATGCTTTGCATTTGTGAGCCAAATCAGGATAGCCCCGGACTTTGCACAGCCCCAAAGACAGATCTGAGTATAAAGATTATTTATGAGGATAACCAATCCCTTTGGAAAATCTTCAAAGGAAAATTCAGATTTAACAAAGAATCTGAAGGTAAACGAGTTATCAATGTAGCCCTGTTTCTATTTTAACTTGCAACTGGTTAGGAAATCGTGAGATAAAGATTTCATTTGGTCTAATTAGTTTCATTAAAATCTCTGGTCACTAAAAGCGTCCTAAATTCTACCACTGCCTCAAACCACAATGGCCATGAGAGACTGAATTAATGAATGAATAAAAATCCAGTAGTACAACCGGATAAACCTCAAAGACCGTTCATTAGACACGCAATAATTGAGAGCTTAGCAGACCCTGAAGATATAGCAGCACATAAGACATCATCTCCACCCTCAAAAACAACGTACAACCTAATGGGAAAAGAAACAACCATTCACAATTTAGATGAACAAACCCAAAGTACTATGGAAAGACACAGAGGGGACACCCAAACGGGGAGGGAGCTCAAGTCTACAATGTCTTGAATGAGTTAAGCAGAAAGGAAAGAAAAAGGAAAAGAAAGGAAACAAGAAGAGAAAGAAAAGGAAGGAGAGACAAGTCTAAGAAAGGACACCGCACATTCAGAACGCCAGGAGCTCCCTGCTGCTGAAGGAACAGGTTCCATGGGGTGGCTATGCTCCTGAGGAGCTCTGCATGTCTTGTGCATGTGTGTTTTCAGAGAGAATCAATTTTATTGAGTTTTTCATGTGCCTTTCATTGCTCTGACACTTCATGGTGTACGTGGTGCTGGGGTTTGAACCCGCATCCTCCCGCATGGCAGGCAAGTGCTGTAGCCACCGAGCCACCGCTCCAGCTCGTCTGCATGTCTTGTTAAGGAGTCTGAATTTCAATCTGAAGGCAATGGGGAATCACGGTAAGCATTTGAGCACAGGACCCATGATTAGTGCTCCAGAAGGATCAACTGGAAGAGGAGCAAGGCTGTAGGTCAAGATACCAGTGAGCAGAGACGGTTTCAATAACCTAGGGTAGACAAGATCCACAGAACCATCACTGACTATTAAAACTGAATTATAATTTTCATTTTGTTTCCTAACGTTAACAAACTACAGTCCAATTCCATCTGTTCCCAGGCTCAGGATAAAGGGGTTCAACTATAAAAATGTCTCATTCGTTCACTACAAAGTGGTCCTACTGATGATTTTGACTAAAAAAAATTTTTTTTCCAGATAGTAGGGTGCTCTACCACTGAGCTACCCTCCCAGCCCATTTTATTTATTTTGAGACAGGATCTCACTAAGTTGCTGAGGCTGGCCTTGAACTTGTGATTCTCCTGCCTTGGCATCCCAAATTGCTGGGATTAGAGGTGTGCACCACCACACCTGGCCCTGATCAACATCTGACCCAAGTCCAAGTGCATCCCCAAGACTAACCAAGAAAAGCAGCTCTCAATTTAAATCCCACCAGGGCTTAGAACACCTATATATTCATGAATCTAAATAAAAAATCATGCCACCGAAATATTCAAAATGCTAAAATTCAGATTAAAAACACAGTTAGGTTCTGATAATGAGTTTACTGCAATTGTCATACAATGAACAGTAACTCTCATCCAAAAGCTATACAATCGGTACAAAAGTAGATATACTGGGAACATTAGAAATATATCTGTAGGAAACAGAATTCACTTGAGAAAAGATCCAACAAAAGAATCCCTGCTTTCCTGGAGGACAATTAATATCTGTGGATAAAAGAAGCATTTCCACACTAGTCTGGCACATCTAGTCAATTAACAGAAAAAATAAAGCCTAATGCTAAATATCAGGAGGTTATATACACAGGGAAAAAGTAATCATCATAGGGACAGGGTGGGATGGGGAAAAGAGAACAGAAAAAGAGTGAAGGGGAGGAGAATCAGGCAAGGTGTCTTGCTTAGATACCCTTATCACCCAGCAAGGTGGCTCCAAAGGGTCAGGAGGGAAGCAGACACTATTCTGTATATAATTTTGCCTCTTTCCTCCTCTATCAAACCATACTCACTCTCACAAAAAGAAAGGAGGGGGAAAAACACCAAAAAGATCACTTAACTAACTCTGCCTGCTGAAACTATTACCATTAGCCACTTTTAGGAAATCAAAAGTCTTGAGAATAAGACCCTTCTAACAATATCTGCCATTTAAAATGTTAAGAAATGACTAAGGCTCCGTTCAATATTAAAACTGGAAGGAGGAAAGCAGCTGGTGGAGATAATGGTGAGTAAAGATGGTTCTGAACACTGGAAATACTGGTTTTCTAGTTGTAAGTTATCACGGCTTTTAAAATTGCAGGCTTATGGAAACTGCAAGACATCTGTGAAATCAGAATAACCTCATTAAACAAGAGTTGTTCATTGCTGTAATCAACTTCAGTTCCATTTTTAAACACAGGCCAATACTTAGCTCTTTATTTGTAAGAAGAGACAATAAAACATTGAGACTAAATTAAGTAGATGCCATTATGCGCTATTACAGTGTTTAATATTTTTTTAAAAAAGTTTTCTCAGCAATCTTCTTACAATATTGCATTAAACATTTTAAACAAGTACAGTCCACAGATGATGCTTCTTAATCTAACACCTAGATATAGTCACATAAGTTTTTGAGAATAGGTTCCTTTTCCAGAAAATGCAAGCGCATGTTTTCATTGATATATTGCCCATTTCAAAAAAGGATTTGCAGGGATATGGAACATATATTCAGAAAATATATCCTTTAATATAAACCACCTAGCACAGTATTTTAACTGAAATATTATCACCAAAGTTCTTTAACCTTGTTTGTTAAATGTTGAAATTCAACTGCAATTTTACTAAATGTAGGAGGGAGGAGGAGATGAAAAAGTGCTTAGTTCTCTACTTGAACAAAAGTCATAATTAGCAAGGCAGGGTAGCGCACACCTGTAATCCGGGTGGTTTGGGAGGCTGAGGCAGGAGGATAGGAAGTTCAAAGCCAGCCTCAGCAACTAAGCAAGACCCTGTCTCAAAATAAAAAATAAAATAAAATATAATAAAGGGGATTGGGGATGTGGCTCAGTGGTTAAGAGCCCCTGAGTTCAATCCCTGGTACCCAGAAAAAGAAAAGGAAAAAAAGAAAGAAAAGAACAGAAATCATATTAAACTGGGAGGTATCTTTTACTTCAATTAAACAAAGGTATCAAATTAAACATGTAAAAATTTTTTGAAGGTGGAACTAGACCAGAAGAAAGGTACTTACCAAAAAAAGGTGAGACTTAATTTATATACAAAGTAATTAATCTGTAGTTTATCTAATTTCCATCTGTTATCCACTTCATAAAAGTAGTCACAGGATTACTGCAATTAGTAAGTCACTCTAGCCTGCTATAAATTAATTGCTTTCTTTGTTTGATACTTTTCAGAAACCTGTTACTGTCAGTAAAAATGGCAGTGTTGTGGGGCCTTAGAAAAATAGAAAGCCTTGCTACATTACCTCAACTAAATGTCTGGGATATAGTCTAAAAAACTTAAAAGTATTTTAAGAAGACCTTTGCTGTTCACAATTAAGCACAAGAAAATAAAACAATTCTAGAGTGGTCTCAAGTCTAAGAGTATAAACATTTCCAGATGGTTATTTCAAATGTGAGGATACTTCAGTAGGGCTAATTTTAATTTAAAAGTGAGACATTTATCATTAGATATATATAATGAGAAAAGGGCAGAATATCATGGTCCCATATGGAAATTCAGTTTTTTCCCAAATGGAGCTGTAAATTAAATTTCAACCACCACCACAACAAAGAAAATATTTATTTAAGACTCTGAAAAAGGGCTGGAATGGTGGCTCAGTGGTTTCGGCGCTTGCCTGGCAAGCTCGAGGACCTGGGTTCAAACCCCAGCACCACGTACACAACTAAGTGTTAGAGCAACTAAGGCCATGTGAAAAACTAAATAAAGTTGTTTCTCCCTTTCTGTCTTTCTCACTGTCCCTCTCTCTTTAAAAAAAAAAAAAAAAAAAAAAAAAAGACTCTGAAACAAAGATTCTAAAGTTTACCTTTAAGCAAAAATGTAAAAAAATCAAAAAGTTTTGCAAGAGTATGGAGAGATTTGCCCCACCAGTTAATAATCCAGTAATTAAAACAAACAAACAAACAAACGAACAACAACAACAACAACAAAAAACTGGTTACAAGAACTAACGAATCTGTGAAATGCCACTGGAAGTTCTGAAAAATACCCAACTACAAATAAGAAAATATACAGTATTTTCAAAACAATGGAATTGTTAATCCTTTGATAAATGATTTTGGTACAAATGACTATTTAAATCAAACTAAAATTAGGGCTTTAGATCTCTTAACAAAGCAAAATATTAGATGAATTAAAGAGTAAAATTGAAAATTTAAGAAACTTCAAAATACTGAAAGGAAACAGACTAACATATATAGCATTTAGGAATGAGGAAGATAAAAACATTACACCAGAGTTAGAAGACACTGAAAATCCAAAGAGACTTGTCTACCTAAAAAACACATGCACACACACTTTTCTTCATGTTAAGTGTATGTGCAAAGTTGAAAGACAGACTGAGAGCTGGGCTTACTGGCAAACCCTTGCAATCCCGTCAATTAGAGAAACTGAGGTAGGAATATTGCAAATTCAAGGCCAGTCTGGAATTCAGACCCTGTTTCAAAATAAAAATAAAAAATGCTGCGACTCATTAGTAAGCATGCCTCTGGGTTCAATCCCAAAACCACAATTAAAAAAAAAAAAAGATGGGGAAAAAATTGGGACTTATGCCAGCTAACAGAAGAATTACCTTCATACCTTTAAAGATTCATAATCTTTTGTATGCAAAACATTTAAGAACGTGTAATTACAAGGCTGGAGTGGTAGCAAGTGTGAGGACCCACGTTTGAATCCTAGCCAAAAACACAACTAAGTGTTGAAGGAAAAAAAGGCCAGATGAAAAAATGAATAAAGTTGATTCTCTCTCCCCCCCCCCATTAAAAAAAAGGACATGTAATTACAACTAAATATAACTGGTATATAAATAATATGGAAAAAATGTTTGCTAGGACTAGTAACTAATGTAATGAAAGTAGGATCAAAAACCAGTGAAAAGGGGCTGGAGTGGTGGCTCGGCAGTTATGGTGTTTGCCTGGCATGCACAAGGACCTGAAATCAAACCCCAATACCATGTACACAACAAACTAGGCCACATGGAAAACTAAATAAAATCGATTCTCTCTTTCACTATCCCTTACTCTTAAAAAAAAAAAAAATGGGAGTTGGGGATTTAGCTCAGTGGCAGAGCACTTGCCTAGCACGTGCAAGGCCCTGAGTTTGATCCTCAGCCCTGAAAAAAAAAATGTTTAGAAACAAAACAGTGAAAAGCCTGACACTTTGTAAGAGAAATGGGGACCTTTATACAATGTTACCAGGCCAAGAATAGATACATTTTATAGAACAGTTTTATTAAAGTTTAAAAGATATCCCACTTCTACTGGATATGATGGTGCACCCCTATAATCCCAGCTATTCAGGAAGCTGAGGCAAGAGGACCACAAATTCCGGGCCAGTATAGGCAATTTGGTGAGACCCTGTCTCAAAATAACAATTGAAAAAGGGCTGAGGATGTGGCTAGGTGATAGAACGTTTGGCCAACATGCATGAGGCCCTGGGTTCAATCCCCAGAACCAAAAAACAAAAACAAAAAAGTGTTGCTTGATATACTGGCAATGACCTACATGCACATCAATAACAACAAATAAATATCAGAACTTTCTAAATTAAAACACCATAAATCTATTAAAAGTGATGCAGAGCTATGCCCAGTAGCCTACATTGTAATTCCAACTACTCAGGAGGCTGAAGCAGGAGGATCACCAAGTTTAAGGCCAGATCGGGCAACTTGGTGAAACTCTGTCACAAAATAAAAAATAAAAGCCAGGCACAGTGGTGCATGTCTGTAATCCCAGGGACTCAGGCGGCTGAGGGCAGCCTCCACAACTTAAACCCTGTCTCAAAAGAAAAAATGGCTGAGGATATGGCTCAGTGGGTAAAGTGTCCCTGGGTTCAATCCCCAATACCAAAAAGAAATAAATAAAAGGGCTGGGGTATAGGTCAGTGATAGAGTACCTCTGGGTTCAATCCCCGGTAGCAATAAATAAACAAATAATTTTAAAAATTGCAGAGATCATTCTGTTTATTGACATGAAATGGTCTCGACATTTCACATAACTCCATTTAAGCAGCAACCTTGGATGTCTTATTTCTAGCATCTAAAACAGTGCTTTGTACTAAACTGCTTCACATAACCACTTATTAAATAGATGAATTTTAAAATGTTTCCCCCTTCTCTTGCTCATCCTTTCTCACATATGCAGAAATAAAGATGACTGGGAAAACGGTCACATAAGGTTAACAAGGTTACGTTGTTGTGTGTGCATTTAATGTTCTTCATTCCCCTCCATATTGCCTAAATTCCTTATAGAATGAGCATTTTTTTTTATTTTCATGATTGAAGAAAGCAACACTGTTTTATTTTTAAAGGAATCCATATGTATATTTAAAATGAACTACGGTTGACTATAACTCAAAAATTCCAAAAGCCAAGATCAACAATATGGAATTGGCATGTTTTCTTTCACTTTCAAAGAATTATCAGTGTTATCTTAGAGAAGAAGCATCTTTCTCTAGTATCAGGAAATGCCACACTATATTAATAAAAAGCAGTGCTTCTTCGGTGGCACACACCTGTAATCCCAGCAGCTCTGGAGGCTGAGGGATGGATTTCCAGTTCAAGACCAGACTCAGCAACTTAGCGAGGTATTGAGTAACTTAGAGACACTGTCTCAAAGTAAAAAAAATAATAATAAAAATAAAAAGGGCTGGAGATGTGGCTCAGTGTTTAAGTGCCCATGGGTTTGGTCCCCAGTACCAAAAAAAAAAAAAAAAAAAAAAAGAAGAAGAAGAAAAGAAAAAAAGAGCAATGTTTCAAAAAGGAAAAGTACACTTTTTTTCCTGTAGTAAAAAGGAAAAAATAGGGCTGGAGTGGTGGCTCAGCACTTAGGATGCTTGCCTAGCATGCAAGAGGACCTGTGTTCCAACCCTAGCACCACATACACAACTAAGTGTCAGAGCAATGAAAACCAGATGAAAATAAATAAATAATGGATTCTCTCTATGTGTCTTAATGTCCCTCTCTCTTTAAAAAAAAATAAATACCAATAAGCAATTAATTTCTTCAAGTCCTCCCCTAACATACATCCTACTAGGATAGAGTAAAAAATGTTTTTTATTATACATATGTATATGTATACATGTATGTATAATACATGTATGTATGTATATAAAATGCCAAGTAAGTCCACATCAGTAATGTGCTCTACAATTCTTCCATGTATTTACAGAGGCAAACTTCATTTTAAAGACACTGAATTGAAGCTAGGCGCACATCTGTGATCCTAAACGGCTGGGGAGGCTGAGGCAGAAGGATTCAAAGTTCAAAGCCAGCCTTAGCAATTTAGTGAGGCCCTGTCTCAAAATATAAAATAAAAAGAGCTGGGGATATGGTTCAGTGGTTATAAGCCCCTGGGTTCAATCTCAGTTTATTAAAAAAAAAAAAAAGGGCCCTGAGTTGAAATATCAAATATCAAAACTAGCCACAAATCTCATGTCTCTATTCTTTCACCCTGTTCTATTTTATTCACAGGCTATAATCGCTACCTGGAATAACCTTATTTGGATTTTTATCATCTTTCTCTTTCTTCAGGAATGTAAACTCCATGAGGACAGGAATTATGTCCTGCTAACCACTGTGTCCCAGCCAATAACTGTAAAGGGTATATCTAATGGGCCTCAAGAAGTATTTGTTAAATACTGGAAAGATGAGGAGGGCAGGGGAAGGGTACAAATTTAAACAAGGCAATGAATAAGGAACTGAAAGAAAACCATACTGAAATGTACACACCAAGATGACTCAAAGCTACAACAGCCAGATCAGAGGTTTAATGGACATTTTTCAAGGTGGGCAGGTGCTTCACACCTATCTAAGCGCACAGAGCTCTTCCGGGAAGAAGGAAATCTACAGAGAGGTCTCCAGGTAGCTGGGAGTAGCTCCCAGAAGAGCAGAATCGATCACCACCGCAACAGGAACGTGGTCCATGCCACGAGAAAAAAAAAAAAAAATACACCATACATCTTGGCCCAGATGAAAAAAAAAATCACACGAATCCCCAACACAATCAGACCAAGCAATCAACCTTCCGCCTGACACGTAGGAGCAGTCTCCTTTCTCCCTGGCTTTTCAATCGCCTGCAACCCAACAACCCCTTCACTGGTCAAACACTTTTCCTTCCCAAGGACCCTCGCTCCTCACCCCAGCCTGTTCAAGGGAAGAGGGGATGAGAGGCAACCGTACGAGAATTAGCTTTCTTCACCCCTCCCGAGCCCAGTCCCCTCCAAAGCACAAATACCTCCCACTCTCGCCTGTCCCCGAGGCCCAGACCCTCGCCTCGAGATCTTCCAGCTGCCCCTCACTCACGTGTAGATGATGGCCATGAAATGCATCAGCCACAGCACCAAGAAGAGGACGAATCCGAACACGGCCATTCCCTCCAGGGCCAGGTCCAGCAGCGCCATCCCCCGGCCCGCCGGCCCGGCCCGGCCCTCTCCCGCCGCCGCGGACAGCGCTCCCGCCGTAGGAGGACAGGGTGGGCGCCCAGTGCGGGGGCGCGGGAAGCCAGACGAAGGTGGGGGAGAGGAAGGGGCGGACGGGGGTGGGGACGGAAGGGGCGGGCAGGGCCTGCGCTGCCCCCGGCGCGCTCGCGGCTGCGTGCGCTGCGGTGGCCGGGCTCCGTGTTCTGGGCTGCCGCTGCCAGGCGCTCCGTTCGCGTCTGCAGACCTTTGCGGCCGCTGGCCGGACCCTGCGCGCCGCCGCCGCCCTGCCTCTTTGCCGCCGGACTCCGGACGGAGCAGCTCCACCGTCCTGCTCCGCCGCCGCAGCTCCGCGCACTAATCGAAACCAGCGGATCGCACCCTGACTCCTCGGCGCTGTGTGCCCCGCCCCCGCCCTCCGGAACCGCGGCTCCCGCCCCTCGGAGGGGCGGTGCATCCGCTCCTCCCCGCCTTCCCCGCCTACCCCGCCGCCCGCGCGCCCGCTGCGTCGCCTGCGCGAGCGCGCCTCCGGGAGGCTTGTGCTGGACGCGCGCTGGGCTTTCCCCAGGCTCCTCTCGCCAGCTGCCGCCCACTTAGCAGCCCAGGCGCCGGGGACTGGCAGCCTTGCATGTAGACTGAGCTGGGCTCCTTTGTGGGCGGCGGCGGCGGCAGCTCGGGACCCAGTTCCAGGTTCGGAGGCTGCTTCTCCTTTCTCCAGCTCTGCTGTTCCGTGGCTTCCCTAGAAAAAGACACGGACAGCTTCCCGACCTTGCCTCGAAATTCATCTACCAACGCCCAGGCTGCGCCTCCGCGCCCGGCGTGGCTCCGAGCGGCTAGGCCCTCCTCCAGGCCACGTTCCTGGGCGCACGGGTTTCCCGCATCCTCGCTCCGGCGCTGCTCTTAATGCTGAGGAATTTTGCATCAAAACGAACCCAAGAGTGAAAGCATCTTAGAGACAGCATATAATAAAATTCTCAAACCCAGCATGTAAAGAATTCTGAAATTGAAATCCCCAAGACTGCTGTGGAATAGGTGGCCACTTGAGGTTAAGTGAGCGATTAAAATGCAGTTGGTTGGAATGGGGATGTACTTTTACTGTTAACAATACACCGTGCATGTCGAAGATCATCTCGTACATAAATTTTATATTGGAATGTTAAGTTTTGGATATATTTCGTTAATTTAGTTGCACTTTAAAAAATTGTTTAAATGTGACTAGCTACTAGAACATTTCAGTTACACATGTGGATAATACTGCTCTAGAATGGAAAGAATACTTTAGAAAATAAGGTAACAAGGTTTATCCTAAGTCTAGGGAGATGCCAGTGCTAAATGTTTCCGTTTGTTTCTTTAGCCTCCATGAGTTTATGTTGTTGTTCGATTGTTTTATATTTAAACAATGTTTATTATTTCAAATGATTTCCTTTTAAATAATCTATGGCCTCCCTTGAGAGATTTTAGAACTGAAGTCAGTTTTGAAAAGAAGTTGTTTTATTGTTACTTTCTGTAGTTCATAGCGATAGACCTACTGCTATGATTAAATGGTAAGCTACAGTTTTAAAATAGTTTAACGTGTTTGTGTTGAGAACCAATGTTGAATTCGCCATGCCCTTTGCCCTAAAGTTAGGAGAGACCAGTGCTTAGAAATTAAATTCTCATTGTTGAAGGTGGCGCAGTGGTGCACACTTGAAATCCCAGCGACTGGGGAGACTGAGGCATGAAGATCCCAGGTTCAAAGCCAGCTTCAGCAACTCACGAGGCCCTAAGCAACTTAGTGAGACCCTGGCTCCAAATAAAATATAAAATGTACATGGGTTCAATCCCTAGTACTAAAAAAAAACAAAAACAAAAAAAAAAAACCAAAAACTCATAACCTCATTGTTGATTGATAAAGTTAGAATAGAATAACATTACCAAAAGAATTTTTTTAAGAGAGAGAGGGACAGTGAGAGAGAAGAAGATAGAATCAATTTTATTTAGTTTTTCATGTGGCTTTCGTTCTTCCAACACTTTGTTGAGTGGATGTTGCTGGGGTTTGAACCCTCATCCCTGCGGTTATGAGGCAAGCACCCTCTGAGCCACTGCTCCAGCCCCACAAATGGAAATTTTAAAATGTCACTATTGTAGTTAAGCAGTTCCAAGACACTTTTTAGAAACAGTCAACACATTTTAATAATTCTGAAATGGGAAATGCATCTCACAGACAATGGCATCTTACAAATAACAGACAGGATATTTTTCCCCTTTCTGATGTTCATATATATATATATATATATATATATTTCTGTATATATATGTATGTGTGTATATATTATATATATATATATATATTCTGTAGATTTGGTGAACTACATACTTTGCTCCATTTAAACATTTTGTTATATACTGCATTTTTCCAAAATGTCTTCTGCAATCTTACAACATAGATGATCAATAACATAGAAAGGGCAAGAAAAGTTAAAAGTAGACATTCTTAAGAATTAACAGGGGCTGGAGCAGTGGCTCAGCAAGCGGTTATGGCACTTGCCTGGCATGAGCAAGAATGCAGGTTTGAACACCAACACCATATACACAATGAAGTGTTGAAGCAATGAAAGCCACATGAAAAACTAAATAAAACTGATTCTCTCTTCCTCTCTCCCTTTCTCTTGCTGTCCCTCTCTCTTTAGAACATATATACATGTGCGTGTGTGTGTGTGTGTGTGTGTATAATTAAAAGATTGGCTATATCATACTTCACCCAAGTAAAATTGTCTGCCTAAACCTGGCTTTTAAATAACAGCTTTAGAATAATAATCCTAACATTCCATAGATAATGTACCTTCCAAAGCCTAAATTCCCACCAAGTAGTATGACAGCAAAGACCCTGATTGCTGATCTCCCTTAGAGCAGTTTTTTCTGCCTGTTTGTCTAAAGGGGCCTCCACTCCTTCAGAAAAACAATTCTATCAAGGTCAGGACTCTGACTTTGTCCAGAGGTGATCCAGTAACATTTGATATATGTTAGAATTCATACTTTTCATAGAGCAAGCAAAACCCACATTTAACTCTTCACAACTAGATAGTTTATCAAACCTTAATGAGGAAATAATTCAAAAAGTCTAGTTCAAACCAAGTGGTTGAAAAACATTTTTGGCTTGAACCAAATTCAAAGAACTGAAATGAAAATTATATTGATTTAGTATCTCAGAAAAGAAAAGCACAGTGGGTGTTGGTTCTCTAAAGTGGTTACTTTAGAGAAACGAAACAATGGAACCTGGACCTTTTGATACTGTTACATTTTGCCTAAAGTGCCTGTATTTACATTCCATGAGTTATCCCATTCTGAATAATTGGGATTCTTGATTTGGGTTGTGTCTAAGAAAAAAATATCTATACTAAGATTTATTGAAGAAGCCAATATGAAAAGTTTTTACATACTATATGATTTCAACTATATGACACTCTGTAAAAAGCAAAAGTATGAAGACCATAAAAAATTAGTGGTTGCCAAGGGTTATAATGGAAGGAAAAATAAGCAGAGCACAGAGGATTTTTAGGGTAGTGAGATTGATTTGTGTGAGGCTGTGATGGTGGCTACACATCATACATTTGCCAGACCCGTACATCAAGAGTGGGTCCTAATATAAACAACAGATTTTAAGTGATGAAGATGCATTAATGGGGCTGGAGCGGTGGCTCAGCAATTACGGTGCTTGCCTGGCATATTCGAGGAAGCGGGTTCAAATCCCAGCACCAGGTACACAACAAAGTGTTGGAGCAACAAAAGCCACATGAAAACCTAAAATTGATTCTTTCTCTCTCTTTCTGTCCCACTTTCTTTGAGAAATAAAAAGGTGAATTAATGTAAGTTTAACAATTGCAACAAATATAATCCTCTTGTAGGAGATGTTGACATTGGAAGAGGCTGAGAAAGAGGGAGGTGAATATGGGAATATTGTAGTTTCTGCTCAGTTTTGCTGGGAACCTTAAATCTACTCTAATGAAAAAAAAGTTTATATCAAAGCCAGGTGTGGTGGTGGTACTTGCCTATAATCCCAGTGGCTCAGAAGGCTGAGGCAGAAGGATTGCTAATTCAAGACTAGCCTCAGAAATTTAGCAAGCCCTCAAGCAACTTAGCAAGCCCTGTCTCAAAATAAAAAATAAAAAGAGCCAGGGATGTAGCTCAGTGGTTAAAGGGTCCCTGGGTTCAATCCCCTACACCTAAATAAATAAATAAAAATAAGTTTATTGTTTGATAAATTAGTCCATGTTCTACTTATATGTGTTACATAAACAACATTTATTATATTCAAATATTTAACTTGAAATCACACACATATACAAACACATACCTGTGGAAATGCTAAAAGTGTCTGAACAAATGAGATAAACTAGTTTGCCATGAGATCCCAAGGCTTTGCACCTAGTAGACACTCAAATATTTGGTGAATGCATGATTAAATAAACCAATCTACATTGACAAAAACTAATGTAAAAATTTCTTATCTATAACCTTTGTAAATATTTTAAAAGTTTTTCTTTGTGAAAAAAAATATCCACCATATCCCTTCATTCATCTTACAAAATTAAGTCACAAGGTTAGAGTACAAATAACTGGGTATCTCAGTGATAGAACAAATGCTCGGCATGCACAAGACTTTACATCCTTGACCAAAAAAAAAAAAAAAAAAAAAATCACACACACACACACACACACACACACACACCGGAAAAAAACAGTAACTGTGCTAGTTCACTTAATCTCAGTCTGAAGATCTGAAGGCCTTCAACAAAGCTCATGCTCTGATAGTAGGTAGCATAGTTTTCATTTCAATTTTCCATCTTTGTTGTTATAATAAGAAACATAAAAACATTTAAAATATCATAGTTCAGTTCAGAGCTGAGGACTGAACTCGGGCACTTGCGAGTGCTAGGCAAGTGCTCTGCCACTGAGCTAAATCCCCAACCCCTAGTTCCTTACATTTCCTGTGTTGCTTTTTAAAGGTATGTTGTAAAATTTCAGGTCTATCAAAACATTTTAAACCAAGGTTGAAAAAAGATGATCCTCCAGAAAGTGAATTCATTTGAAGTTTCAAAGACAATTACAATTATGTGACCTGAAATGTGTGGTGCTAACTCAAAGAGAAACAATGGCTCTTGTCTATTATTCTTTTCCAGGAATGTTTGGAATTGGTAGAAAAATACCCACCTATCACCTCAGGTGATCAACTTACATTGGTTTGTTATCAATGAAATGCTATCTTTGTAAAAACCTTCAGATCCAAAGATACTCTATTACCCTGAATACCCTTCAAATGATACAAAGTTGCAGATAGGTCTGATCTTATTGATAAATACTGCTATGCTGTGTTTACATTTGCAGGTGTGGTTCAGGGCAGGACCTGCTGTTCCCTGCAGTTGCTGTCATCCCAGGATGCTTTCCTAACGCTTATCCAAATGCCCAAATGAAATCTGTTTTACCACATACTCATTTTTCTTTTAAAATTTCATATTTGAGGGTTGAGGTTATAGTTCAATGGTAGTGTTTGTCTAGCTCTGGGTCCAATCCCCAACACCACCAATTTATGATTTCATTTTACTCCACAATTTACTAGGTTGAAGCACTAATATTCATTCTTTATTTTTGGTACTGGAGATTGAACCTGGGGGTGCTTAACCACTGAGCCACATCCCCAGTACTTCTTATTTTTTATTTTGAGACAGGGTCTTGCTAAGTTCCTTAGGAATTCCCTAAACTACTGAGGCTGGCCTTGAATTTGTCATCCTCCTGCCTCAGCCTCTTGAGTTGCAGGTGTGCATACATCTCACCAAGCCTAATTATTCTTAAAGGAAGCTAAATTTTTTTTTAAAAACTGAATAAATGCCTATCCTTTTTTATTTTTATTATTTTTTATTCGTTCAACATAGTCTTACATTTAGGAGAGAATCGTTGCCACATAATCGTGAACACATGCATAATGACAGAGCAAGCCGAGGCTGATGCCAGTCCATGGTCCCCTCTTTGGGTCCCCCCCCCCAATCCCATGTTTCCCCCTACTTTACCCCTGTATTAGTTTGGCTTCACATGGAAGTCAAAGGTTCCCCACTGGGTAGATAACCCCTCTACTCCCACCCTCCAGCTGCCTAGATGTCCCTCCTATTCCCTTCCCTGCTCGCTGCTCCCCTCTCTTCATTCCCCAGCCTCTAGGCAAGGTTCCCCTTGCTCATGTAATAATTCACCCATGTTGAGATTATTATTAGCTTAGCCAACCTTCAGTCTGTTTCTGGTTGTATTCTAGCTTCCACGTATGAGAGAAAACATTCAGCCCTTGAGTCTCTGAGTTTGGGATATTTCACTTAGCATAATTTTTTTCCATCTCCATCTATTTGGCTGCAAATGCCCTGCTATTGTTCTCAATGATAGCAAGTAGAATTCCATTGAATATATGTACCACCATTTTTTAATCCACTTGTCCAGTGAGGGGGATCTGGGTTGGTTCCATAGTTTAGCTATAGTAAATTGAGCTGCTAAAAACACTGATGAAGCTGTATCTCTGTAATAAGCCAATTCTAGCTCTTTTGGGAAAATAACCAGAAGTGGGATAGCTGGGTCATAAGGTGGTTCCACACCAAGTTTTTTGAGGCATCTCCACACTGCTTTCCAGAGTGACTGTACCAGTTTGCAGTCCCACCAGCAATGTGACAGTGTTCCTCTTTTCCCATAACCCCTCCAGCATCTGTCGTTTTTATTCTTCATTTTTCCCACTCTGATAGGAGTGAGGTAGAATCTCAGTGAAGTTTTGATTTGCATTTCTCTGATTGCTAGTAATGTAGAGCATTTTTTCATATATTTATGGGCTTTTTGGACTTCCTCCATTGAGAAATTTCTATTTAGCTCCCTATCTCATTTATTGATTGGATTCTTTGTGGTTTTGGTGTTCGGTTTTTGAGTTCTTTGTATATTCTGGTTATTAGCCCCCTGTCTGAGATGTAGCAGGCAAAGATTTTCTCCCATTAGATAGGTTCTCTCTTGACACTCTTGACTAATTCTATAGCTGTGCAGAAGCTTTTTAGTTTATTGGCATCTCATTCATTTATTCTTGGCTTTAATGCTTGCACTATGGGGGTCTTGTTAAGGAAGGTGGTGCCTAGGTTGTGTAGTGTGGATCCTACTTTTTCTTCAAGTAATTGTATAGTTGCTGGTTTAATTTCCAGATCCTTAAACCATTTTGATTTGATTCTTGTGCAGGGTGAGAGGTAAGGATCCAATTTCAGTTGTCTGCATATGGCTGTCCAATTTGTCCATCACCATTGGTTGAGCAAGCTGTCCTTCTTCCACAATATGCTTTTGCCCCCTTTATCAAATATCAGATAATTGAAGATTGAGAGTTTGTCTCAGCATCTTCTATTCTGTTCCATTGGTCTTCATATATGTTATGATACCAATGCCACGCTGTTTTTCTTACTGTAGCTTCCTCTTTCTCACTTGATAATGTTTTGGCTATTCTGGGCCTTCTGATATTCCATATGAATTTAAGAATAGCTTTTTGTATATCTGTAGAGAATATCATTGGTATCTTATTGGAGACTGCATTGAATCTATTTAGGGCTTTCAGTATAGAATGGCCCTTTTGATTATATTGGTTCTGCCTAACCAAGAACATGGAATGTTTTTCCATCTACTCAGGTCTTCTGCAATTTCTTTTTTTAATGTTCAATAGTTTTCCTTGTAGAGGTCGTTTATATCCTTTGTTAGATTGATGCCCAAGTATTTAATTCTTTTTGAGGAAATTGTGAATGGGATAGACTTCCTGATTTCTTCTTCAGTGTACTTTTTGCTGGTGTATAGGAAAGTAATGATTTATGAGTGTTGATCTTAGAACCAGACACTTTGCTGAAATCGTTTATAAGCTCTAGGATTCTTCTGGTTGAGCTTATTGGGTCTTCTAGATATAGGGTCATGTTATCAGCAAGTAGAGATATCTTGACTTCCTCTATTTCTATTCCAATTCCTTTGATTTCCTTCTCTTGTCTTATAGCTCTGGCTAGAAAGGAAGCTAAATTTAAAATATTTCCAAATATGACCCACATAGATATCAGCTACTTTCTTTTTAAATTTTCTTTCGTTTTGGATAGATATATAGTTATGCCTCAATCCAGTTTATCGAGTAAAGTTCATAATGTTAGAACTGTCACCTAAGTTTGTGTGTGTGTGTTGTATGTGGTGGTGGTAGGGTGTTATGAAAACAAATAGTAAATTTATTGTGGAGAAAGAGAGAATGAAGAAGAGAAAGAAATATTTATTAAACATAATTGAAGTTACATGCCAGGCAAATTAAAAAGATACATCAACTTGATTTTTCATAATAATAATGAGATGTATAATTGGAAGCCCAAAAGATTAAGTAAACTACCCAGTTGATATTTCTGATAAGCAAGGGAGATGGAATTTGGTCCCAGGTCTGTCATACTTCAAAGCCAATGCTGTTTACATAAATACAGTATTAATTTAATTTAAACAATATACAATAGATGTTCAATTCTCAAAGTTCCATTTGTAAAGTAATGCTATCTAGCATTATTTAATTTGGTAAGCAATGTTATATATAAAGACAGTTTCATCATCTGAGAATTAGAAAACTATATTTTAAAATATTTTTTCTGCTAAGATGCACTGGAAACTGAAACGTCTTGCTCTGTCCTTTTATCACATTATTTACTTCAATTAAAAGGAATTTAATGAAATGTTATCATTTCAAAATAATACATTTAAGAGAATAAACAACACAGAAGAATTTAAAAGAGGTTTTATTTATAAGTACGTTCTTTTCATAAAATAATTTGGAGAAAATACTAATAAAATCTATATTTCATTATATTATTTTTAAAAACTTACCAAAATATGATTGAAATGTGAATCAACTTATCCAAGAAGCAGAGGCCATTGAGATAAACTCGACCTCCTGGGTTTAGGATTTTGACAAAAATGCCTTCTATTTTAAGAATGCTTTGTTTTAGGTTACCATGCAGGCTCTTGGTTAAGTACATACTCCTTGAAGGGCAGACTGGCTGGGATTAAATCCCAGATGGGTGGTTGGCTTCACCTATAATCCCAGCTGCTAGGCAATAGAATCCCTTGAATTTAGAAGTTCAAAGGCAGAATAGGCAACATAGTGACTCCCTGTATGCAAACAAATAAAAAGAGTGAATCTCAGTTCTACCACTTATTAGCTATAAGATGGAGCAAATCACTGAACCTCTTTTACCTCAGGGCTCCTCTCTGTAAAACGGGTTGTTAGTATATGTAAAAGATGATAGTTCCAGGCTCATGCATATTCTATGACTTTGATTATTTCCTAGGAAGTATATTTACTTGGTCTTGTTTCATTTTTATCAGTAGCTTATGTTTTCTCTAATTCTCCCTTTATTATTTCTTTTTTTTTCCCCTAAGGAGAGAAGGACAGTGAGAAAGAGAGACAGAGAGACAGAATCAATTTTTATTGAGTTTTTCACATGGCTTTTGTTGCTCTGACACTTAGCTGTGTACGTGGGTGCTGGGGTTTGAACTTGTGTACTTGTGCATACCAGGCAAGCGCCATAACCTCTGAGCCACTGCTCCAGCCCTTCCCTTTATTATATTTCTACCTGTTTAAAAAAATAGCTATAAAGTTTTTAGCAAATCAATTTCTCCACGACAGAAACACAGAATACTTCATAACTTTTGCTTATTAGGCAGGCAGAATATCCTATAGACCTCTTCCTCCTGCTAACCTACCTGGTTTAATTAGTCAGAAACAGATTCAATTAGATGACAATTGTATGAAATAAGAGAAACATAATTAAACAGTAAAGAACAAACAAATATACTTTATATTCCATGGGGAAAATGGATTTCAGGCCTTGAAATAAAATATTCTATACAAGTGAAGTTATGAGATTATTAGAAAGGTACATGGGGACTTTTTGACATATAAGAAAAGGTTATATTAAATAGATGTCAAAATTATTTTCAGTAAGAAATGCCTTAGGAAAGACTAAAAATAAAATATATCAGAGTCAACCCAAGGCAAAGTTTTCAGAGTGAAGTTTACATGAAGACTTTTTTAGTTCAGAATTAGAAAGAAAACAAATTATTTTATTTATGTGAATGGCTCCAAAGAATAAATTTGTGAAGAATAGAGCTCTAACCTAATCCAGTGATTTTATGATTTAAAATCATGTCTGATTATTTTAACCCTTTATTTCATTGTAGGGATACTCTTAAAGTATCATCTCCAACATGAAAAAGCATGGAACAACTCATTTTGCAATTCAAAGAAACAAATAATTACTGCGACCTCGTGGATCCTGTAAGTGCATTAAATTCAATTGCTGATCTTAACGATTTGAGATAATTTGGGCTTGGGAGCCATCATTCATGATCAGATGCTATACAAAGAAAAATATTTAGTAAAATTATTTAAACATTCTATTAAGATCATGAAGTGGGGTTGGAGGGGTGGCTTGGTGGTTGTTCCACTCGCCTGGCATGTGTGGGGATGCAAGTTTGAACCCTAGCACCATGTATACAAGGAAGTATCGGAGCAAGGAAAGCCACATGAAAAACTAAATAAAACTGATTCTCTCTCTCTCTCTCTCTCTCTCTCTCACTGTACCTCTCTCTCTTTAAAAAAAAAAGAAGGATGGTGAAATAGCTGGTCATGGAAGCACATGCCATGCCTACAATCCCAGTGGCTCAGGAGGCTGAGGCAGGAGGATTATAAATTCAAAGCCAGCCTCAGCAATTTAGCAAAGTCCTAAGCAACTTAGTGAGACCCTGTCTCAAAATAATATACATAAAAAGGGCTGGGAATGTATCTCAGTGGTTAAGCATGCAACAACAAAATTAAAATATATTACATTCTAGGCACACAGTGTTCTCATGAGTTGCATATGAAGTTTAAAATGATATAATCCCATTTCCCTCCTCCCCCAGAAGTTCACAGTCTGCTGTGGAAGATAAATAAAGACATCATTGTAATACAATAAGTGTTGATATCGAGGTATGAGGAGAATTGTTTGGGATTTGGGAATGATTGCTTTTATTTTGAAAAAATCTAGAAAGACTTATTGAAAACTTCACCCATGTTCCAAAAAAAGATGAAGAGATTTACAGGCAGAGAGAGGGAAAGCAGGATGTCTTCTGTGCTTTTTTTTTAAATCTAAGTAACTTAAACAACTGAAGAATCCAAGGGAACATGTTGGGAGCCAACCAGAAAACAGCCTGAATGGGCCTTGGTTAACTACTAAGTTAATTGCTATGTAGCCTCAAATCCAGTTAGAGGGAGTGTGACCATATAAATCATTTATCTAAACCAGGACACTTTTGAGAAAAAAGGTGGCGGGGGGAGGGGGGAAGCTATTAACAATCAGGCTAGCAAAACTGTTGTAAACTGAGACTGTCCCAAGCAAGATAGTCATACAGTCATACTCTATTTAAAGGACGCAAGAGTCAGGGATGGCTCACCCTGGGGCTCTTGCTCCAATTTCTTGGGTAGTCTCCCTCTGCTCCTTCTCTGTGTATTAGTTTTGTCTTTGAACTGATTCCTCTTGTGGCTTCAACATGACTGCCAACAATTACACGTACTTCACCGGGTTTGTTTTTGTTTTTTTGTTTTTTGATACTGGTAACTGAACCCAAGGATGCTTAGCCACTGAGCCACATCCCCAGCCCTTTTTATATTTTATTTTGAGACAAGGTCTTGCTAAGTTGCACAAGGCCTTGCTAAAGTGCTGAGGCTGGCTTTGAACTCACAATCCTCCTGACTCAGCCTCCTGAATTGCTGGGATTACAGGCCTGTGCTGCCATGCCCAGTGTACGTTATTATTTCTACTTCATATCCGGGAAGAGAGAATGTGTTAGTTATTCATGAGACCTAACAAAAATCTTAACTTTCTTTTTAACCAATGGCATACCCTTGAATAGCATTTGCTAATTGCCTTAGGCTATGACAAACAAGATTAGAATGGAGTTATGGTTTGGATGAAAGGTGTTCCCCCAAAAGCTAGTGAAACAATGTAGGAAGGCTCAGAGGTGAAATGATTGGGTTATGAGAGCCTTAATCCATTCAGTGAATTGACCCACTGATAGGGATTAACTGGCATTGAAGGCTGGTAGGGTGTGGTTGGAGGTGGGTCATTGGGGGCATGCTTTGGGGATATATGTTGTATCTGGTATGGAGTCTGGTTCTCTGCTTCCTGGCAATGCCTTGAGCCACCTCCCTCCACCAGCCCCAGTGAATGGACCTGCCTTCTGTGGACTAAGGCCTCTGAAACTGGGAGCCCCCAAAATAAACTTTTCTTCCTTAAATTATTCTTGTCTCATCCTTCAGTCACAGAAAAAAAAAAAAGCTAACTAAAGCAAATAGCCAAATTAGTATCCATTGAAGCTGGTAGTAAAGATAATCCCCCAAACGGCATGGCAGTATGTTATAGATGAACTAGAGAGGGAACCGCCATACCCACAACACTGAGTTTTTCCTAATCAGTCAGTTTTGCCTGATTTCTAGGACATCTTAAACACAAAGATTTCAGGTAAACATTTTTGACTTTTGCATTTTTATTTTAAAACAACAGCTTTATTGAGAGACAGTCACAAATCATGAAATTCACACTTTTAATGTAAATAATTCATTGATTTTTGGTATATTCACAGTTCTGCAACTATTACCACCTGTGTCAGTCAGCTTTATGTCATTGTGGCCAAAATATCTGAAAGCATGACTTAGAAGGGGAAAGTTTATTTGGTCCATGGTTGGTTGATTGATTCCTTTTCTCTGGGCCAGAGAGAGGCAGAACATCATAGAGGAAGGGCAGGATAGAGGAAGCTGTCACCTCATGGCAGCCAGGAAGGCCAAAGAGAGAAAGAGGAAGGGGCTAGAGACAGATATAGTCCAAGGCTATCCAAGGCCACAGCCCCAGCGACCTACTTATTTAGGTCCTACCTCCTAGTAGTTCATTCAAGTGTCAGTGGATTATTCCAGCAAATGGATTAATCCATTGATGTAATCCTAATCATTGCTTCAAAGACCTGCCTCCAATTCTTGCAGTATTTGGGACCATGGTTCCTATTATGTGAGCTTTTTGGAACATTCTAGTTCCAAGCCATAACACTTTACTTCAGAACATTTTCAACATTGAAAAAAAAACCCCACACCCCAAAGCAGTCATTTCTCATTCCCCTCTTCATCCAGCCCTTGGTGACCACTAATATAATTTATCTTTCTGTAGATTTGCCTATCTTGGAAAACTTATAAAAATGGAATTATATAATAGGGAGCCTTTTGTGATTTTTGTAATATTCTTTCACAGCATAATGTACAGCATAATGTTTTCTGAAACATGTTATCAGTGTTTTATTCCTTTTATTTTTTTGGATTGGACCAAGGAGTGCTCAACCACTGAGCCACGTCCTCAACCTTTTTTCCCATTTTATTTAGAGACAGGGTCTTGCTAAGTTGCTTAAGGCCTCACTAAGTTCCTGAGTCTGGCTTTGAACTTGTGAACCTCTTGCCTCAACCTCCCAAGCTGCTGGGCGTGCACACCACAAGAGAGTGAGAGAGAGAGAGAGAAAGAGAGAAACAATTCTTTGTTTAGTTTTTCATGTGGCCCTCATTGCTCTAAGACTTCATTGTGTATGTGGTCCTGAGGTTTGAACTCGCATACTTGCTCATTTCAGGCAAGCGCCTTAACCGCTGAGCCACTGCTGCTCCAGCCCACTTCATTCCTTTTTCTATCCAAATTGTGTTCCATTGCACAGATATACCACTTTGTGTCTATCTGTTCATCAGTTGAGTTGCATTTGGGTAAATTCCATTCTTAGGTTATTGCAGATAATGCTATTATGAATGCAGATGTTTGTGCAGATGTGTGTTTTTATTTCTTTTTGGTATATACCTAGGAGTTCTGGGTTGTATGGTAACTTTACAACATTTTAAACAATTGCCAGACTCCAATTCTAAGGTGGCTCTACCATTTTACAATACTAGCATTAATATATGTCAGTTCTTATTTCTCCACATCCTCACTGAAATTTATTATAGTCATCATAGTAAGTGTGACATGGTATCTCGTTGTGGTATTGATTTGAATTTTCTTAGTGTTTATTTGTTTCTTAGTGTTTATTTTCATGTGTTTATTGCCATTTGTACATATTCTTTGGAGAAATAGCTATTAAAATCCCTTGTTGAGGGCTGGAGCAGTGGCTGAACCCTTACTGCACTTGCCTGGCACCCATGATGATGCGGGTTCAAACCCTAGCACCACATACACAATTAAGTGTTAAAGCAGCAAAAACCAGATGAAAAACTAAATAAAACTGGTTCCCTCTTTCTCTCTCCTTTTCTCACTGTCCCTCTTTCTTTGAAAAAGAAAAATCCTTTGTTTACTTTTTAATTGGGCTTTTATCTTTTCATTATTGAGTCATTAGAGTTCTTTATGTAGTCTAGATACAAGTCCCTTATGAGATATATGATTTGCAAATACTGTCTCACCTTTGTGGATTGACTTTTCCCTTCCTTGATGGTGTCATTGGGAGCACAAATCTTTTTTTTAAATTGATAATCGAATTTATCTATTTTCTCTTTTGTTACTTGTGCTTTAGTGTCCTGTCAAAGAAATCATTGCCTATGGAAAGCTGTATGGAGAATCCTCAAAAAATTAAGAATGGAACCACCTTACCACCCAGCTATCCCACTCCTGGGAATTTTCCCAAAAGACTTAGAATCAGCGTATTATAGCGATGTGGCTTCTTCAATGTTTTTAGCAGCTCAATTTACTATATCTAGATTATGGAACCAACCCAGATGCCCCTCACTTGATGAGTGGATACAAAAGCTTTGGTACATATGTACAATGGAATACTACTCAGCCATTAGAGAGGACGATATTATGTCTTTTGAAATCAAATGGAAGGAGATGGATAGAATTATGCTTAGTGAAGTCTCCCAATCTCAGAGACTCAAGGGCCGAATGGTTTCTCTCATCTGTTGATGCTAGCATATAAGGGGAAGCAGTAGGGCTGATGGCTAACCTAGCAAAACTGCAAATTGAATGACTTTCAAAGTAATAGGGGGATGGCTCTGTAGGATACTTGGAGGTGTAGGGAGGGGGATGGGGAGGG
>PVKS010024879.1:0-30541 GCA_004027875.1 Aplodontia rufa | reverse complement strand
AGATGAGTGGAGACAATTGACCATTAGTTCTCTGGGTTAAGCTGATTTTACTAAGCATAGTTTCTTCCATAGCTATCCATTTACCTTCAAAGGCTGCAATATCATTGTTTCTAATTGCTGTGTAATGTTCCATAGTATAAATGTACCACAGTTTTTGGATCCATTCATCCACTGAGGGACATCTGGGTTGTTTCCATAGCCTAGCAATAGTAAATTGTGCTGCTATGAACATAGATATTGCTGTGTCACTATAATGTGCTGATTCTAAATCCCCTGGAAAGATTCCCAGGAGTGGAATAGCAGGGTTGTATGGTGGGCTCATCCATAGTTTTTTGAGGATTCTCCACACTGCTTTCCAGAGGGGCTGTACCAGTCTGCAGTTCCACCAACAGTGTGTTAGTGTGCCTATCTCTCCACAGCCCCACAAGCATCTATTATTGTTTATTTTCTTCATCTTTGCCATTCTGACTGGTGTAAGGTGATATCTTAATGTGGTTTTCATTTGCATTTCTCTGATTACTAGAGATTTAGAGCACTTTCTCATGTATTCATTGGCTTGATCAATGTCCTCTGTTGAGAAGTTTCTGTTTAGCTCTTTGGCCCATTTATTAATTGGGTTGTTAGTGTTTTTGTAGTTGAGATTTTTGAGGATTTTGTAGATTCTGGATATGAAACCCTTGTCTGAGGAATCATAGTCCATGATTCTCTCCATTTCCGTAGGAAAACTCTTGACTCTTTTGGTTGTTTCCTTGGCAGTACAAAAGCTTTTTAGCTTTATGGCATCCCATTCACTGATTTTTTATTTTACTTCCTTCACTTTTGGAGACATGTTGAGAAAGTCTTTGCCTACTCCTAAATGTTGAAGTGTTGGACCAATTTTTTCTTCTATCAGTTGCAACATAGCTGGTTTGATACCAAGCTCCTTGATCCATTTTGATTTGATTCTTGTGCAAGGAGAAAGATATGGGTCTAATTTCAACTTTCTGCAGGTGGATGACCAGTTTGTTCAGCACCATTTGTTGAAGAGGCGGTCACTTCTCCACGTAATATTTCGTCCCCCTTTGTCAAAAATCAGATGTTTAAAAATTTGAGGGTTTGATTCGGGGTCTTCTATTCTATTCCATTGGTCTTCTTACTACATGCATATATTCGTAAATGAAAATCACCCCCTAGATCTCTCCCTATTCTCCATCCCTCTCCCCTCCCCCATCTTCCCTCTTCTCCCTTCTGCCTGATACATATCTATGATTGCCCTAGATTATGTGTTGCTTCATCTTTGTTGGGTATAATCCTAGATTGACTACCTTTCACACAGTTTTGGGTTTAGCTCCAGCCTCCACAAATGAGTGAAAACATTCAACCTTTGACTCTCTGGGTTTGGCTAATTTTGCTCAGCATGATTTCTTCCATTGCTATCCATTTACCTTAAAAGGATGCAATATCATTGCTTCTAATTGCTGAGTAGAACTCCATGGTATATATATCACAGCTTTTGTATCCATTTATCCAGTGAGGGGCATCTGGGTTGGTCCCATAATTTAGTTATTGTAAATTAAGCTGCTATGAACATAGATAATGCTGTGTCCCTGTGATGTGTTGATTCTAACTCCTCTGGAAAAATACCCAGAAGAGGGATAGCTGGATTGTACTGTGGATCTATCGCTAATTTTTTGAGGATTCTCCACACTGCTTTCTAGAGGGGCTGAAGCAGTCTGCATTTCCACCAACAGTGTGCTAGTGTTCCTATCTCCCCCAACCCCTCCAGGTTCTGTTATTGTTTATGTTCTTCATTTTTTGCCAATCTGACTGGAGTGAGGTGAAATCTTGATGTAGTTTTGATTTGCATTTCTCTGATTACTAGTGATTTAGAACACTTTCTCATGTATTCATTGGCTTGCTCAATTTCCTCTGTTGAGCATTTTCTATTTAGCTCTTTGGCCCATTTATTGATTAGGTTGTTTGTGGTTTTGATATTAAGTTTTTTCTGTACTTTGTAAATTCTGGATATTAGTCCCCTGTCCAAAGAATCACTGGCCATGATTTTCTCCCATTCTGTAGGTTCTCTCTTGACTGTTTAGAGTAATTCCTTGGCTGAGCAAAAACTTTTAAATTTAATGCCATCCTACTAATTAATTCTTGACTTTAATTATTTTGTTTTGGGAGTCTTGTTCAGGAAGTCTTTGCCAACTCCCACATGTTGAATTGTTGGTCCTAATTTTTTATCCAGTACCATTTGTTGAATGGGCTGTCATTCCTCCATGGTATATTTTGACCCCCTTTCATCAAATATCAGGTTTTTAAAGATTTGTGGGCTTGTTTCAGTCTTCTATTCCATTGGTCTTCATTCCTATTTTAATAACAGTATCATGCTGTTTTTGTTTTTACAGCTCTATAGTATAGTTTTACATCTGGTATTGTGAAACTACCTGTTTTGTCTTTCTTGCTTAGTAATGTTTTGGCTATTCTGGGTTTCTTGTTATTTCATATGAATTTGAGAATGGCTGTTTCTATATCTATAAAGAATGACATTGTATCTTGATGGGGACTGCATTGAATCTATAAAGTGCCATTTTAATTATATTAATTCTGCCTAACCAAGAGCATGGAACATCTTTCCATCTTCTCAGGTCATCTTGAACATCACTCTTCAGTGTCTGATAATTTTCATTGTAGAGGTCTTTAACTTCTCTTGTTAGATTAATTCCCAAGTATTTTATTCTTTTTGAGGATATTGTGAATGGGACCGATTCCCTGATTTCTTTTTCTGACCTATTTTTGTTAGTGTACAGGAAAGCTATTGATTTATGGGTATTGATCTTGTAGCCTGCCATATGTGTGTATATCTGAGTGTGTGTTTGTGGAGTGTTCTTCAGCTACCGTGTTTGAAAACAGTTCTCCATAGGCAAGGGATGAGATCTGAGGTTAAATGATTGGCTAATCCCCTTTCAGCTATGGTCAGGTCATGAATCATAGACAGCAAAAGTAAAAGTCTAGCAAGTTCAGAAATATTCAATATAAATATGTTGATAGCATTAATGTCCCCCCCCCACCCCATCCCTGAATCTTCAGTGTCTCTGAAACACTGGTGAACATCTCCAAGGGCTGTCAAGTTCCTAAGGGAAAATGGTGCTTAGGCTCTGAGCTCTGAGGGAAGCAACCCCATCCCTGCCCAAACTTCTTTATCCCTGGAGGTTCCTGCCAGGATCAGGCTTTAGTGTGGGAACTCCAGATGGCTCTGTGCGGTTCCCACAGCTCTTTTCAGGAATACTAAGTAATGTAGTAGTGAATCAAATGTTTCTGGGGTGCAGTGTGGGGCTGTGGGAACTGTGTTAGGCCTGCTATTGTGGACAGGGTCTTTAAGAAACCTAAACCATTAGGTTTTCTGGTAACAAAGACCTGAGAAGATATTTTCCTGTCCTTTCTGGACTAGCAGAGGGCCTAGGAATCTTCATGGAAATTAGGCCTGGACTTGGGAGTGGTAAGGGCTGGCTGTGGGGCATCTGTAAAGGGAACAAGGACCATGTCTTGGTTGAAAGGAGATAGGGAAAGAAAATTTTCTGAGGTCATCAACCTCTGTTGATCTGATCTGATGACCTGATGAAACCCCAGAGGTAGCCATATAACCATAGTTGAAGGAAATGAATGTAATGTGAATAAAGAGGCTTTAAAGATTGGAGAGAGTCATTGAAGCAATGGTTCACAGCATGGAAGCCATTTTTAGAGCAACTTGGAGTCCATGGGTGGTTCTGAATTTGTAAAGCCAATTTGGACAATGTAGGGGTAAGGAGATGTCATTAACTAATGCAGGGTATTATTGAGAAGAGCAGGTATTTGAATTAGGATAATGAATTCTTTTTTGAAATTTAGGGTGCTGTGGAATATTCATGAGTAAGTGTTCAGACAGCAATTGAAATATAGGATTGGTATTCAGGATAAGAGCTGAAGATAATACTGTAGGAGTCATTGGCATGAAGGTTGGAGTTGAAACCATGGCTATGTATAAAATACTCCAGAAAGAGTAGTTTGAATCACAAGAAAGAAGCTGAGGATGGAGTTCTTATGCTTTGAAAAAGCAGAAAATCTGTTGAGGAAGGACCTCAGTAGTCTTGCAGATGCTCACTTCAATCTTAAATTGGCTGTAAATCCCCAAGGCTTAGGTATTGATATTTTAGTAAATCCACACCTGAAATCAGTTAGGAATCCATGTACAATAGTAATTAATCTCTCTGTAATGAGGATACTACATTTTGTGGTCTTTATCATCTCTGTAAATGAACCTCAATTTCTTCTTCCTCTTCTTCTTGCTTTTTGTTTTTGTACCAGGTATTGAACCTGGGGTGCTTAATCACTGAGCAACATTACCAGTCCTTTTTATTTTTTATTTTGAGAGAGGGTCTCACTAAGTTGCTTAGTACCTTGCTAAGTTGCTGAAGCTGGTCTTGAACTTGCACTCCTCCTACCTCAGCCTCCTGAGCTGCTGGGATTACAGGCATGTGCCACCACAAGTGGCTTATTCTTTCTTTGACAGCTAGTGTATTACTTTATCTCATGACAGAGAATACTAAATAAATGAATATCTCAATTTTATCTTGATTTATTTATAGAAAGAAAATCTCATAAAAAACATTCTTCACAAAGTTACTCTGAGAGATACTTGCCTGGTTTGTGAATAATCAAATTTTAAAAAGAACATAAATATGCAGGGGTCATATTTGGTTGTCTTTTGGAATTAATCACACTGCTATTTTATTATTTAAAATGTATTTTCACGAATATAAAATTAGACATATTAATGGGTACCATGTAATGTTTCAAAATATGTATATATTTTGTAATGTTTAAATTAGACTAAACATATCTCTTCATTTATTATTTCTATATGATGACAACTTTCAAAATCTTTTCTTCTAGCTTTTTGAAATGTATGATAGTTTATTGTTATATATGATCACCTTACTATAACTTTATAGTCTTAACTGTATCTTAGCACCTATTGACCAATCTTTCACTTCTCCTCTATTCTCTCTGGCTTCTCATAAGTGGTATTAAGCTCCAAACTTCTACGAGAGCAACCTTTTTTTTTTTTTTCCACACAAACTAGTGAGATCTGCAGCATTTTCCCCTGTGCCTGCATAGTTCGCTTAACGTAAGGACTTCTAGTTCCATCCATGTTGCAAATGACAGGATTTCATAATTTTTAAATAGCTGAATAGCATTCCATTGTGAATAGTTCTGCTTTTTCTTTATTCATCAGTTGATGGGCTTTTAGATTGCTTTCACTTCTTGGTTATTCTGAATAGTGCTGCAATGAACATGAGAGTGCAGATGTCTCTCTAACGTGCTCACTTCATTTCCTTTGGATATATTCCTAGTAGTGGGATTTCTGGTAAATATGGGAACTATATAGATCCTCAACAAAATATCAACAAATGGAATCAAACAGCACATTAAAGATCATTCATCAAATTCAAGTGATAAATAATTGTCTCAGGGATGCAAGGATGGTTCAATATGTGCAGATCAATAAACATGAAACACCACATCAGAATGGAGGACAAAAGCCATATGATCATGTCAGTGGATACAAAAAAGGAGAAATTCAATATCCCTTCATGACAAAAATACTGAACAAATCATGTATAGAAGGAATGTACCTAAACATAATAAAGACCATTTACAGTAAGTTAATAACTAACATATTCAATGGGGAAAAAACTGAAAGTTTTCTAAGGTTCCAGGACAAGACAAGGATGTTAACTTTCACCACATTTAAAAATATTTTATTTTAATTTTGGTACTGAGATTTAACCCAGGGGTACTTTACCACTGAGCTACATACCCAGCCCTTTTTATTTTGAGGCAGGATCTCGCTAAGCAACTTAGGGCTTTGCTAATTTGTAGCCCACTTGATCATGATGAATTATCTTCTTGATATGTTTTTGAATATGGTTTGCTAGAACTTTATTAAGGATTTTCGTGTCCAGGTTCATCAGGGATATTGGTCTGTAGTTTTCTGTTTTTGATGTGTACTTGTTGGGTTTTGGTATCAGAGTTATGGTTGCTTCATAAAAAGATTTTGGGAGAGTTCCCTCCTTTTCAATTTCTTGGAATAGCTTAGTAAGGAGAGGTGTAAGCTCCTCCTCAAAAGTGTGATAAAACTCAGCGGGGAAACCATCATGTCCTGGGCTTTTCTTCTTTGGTAGACTTTTTTTTTTAATTTTTTTAAAAATTTTTGAACAACCATACAAGTTTTTAAAAATTTTTTTTTAAATTTTTGAACAACCACACAAATTTTTAATAAAATAATATAAAATGTGTATAGATTCTGGATATTACAATTACCCCCAGGAGTGCCCCCCCAATTACCCACCCTTATCCCTCCCTTCCCCTTCCCACAATATCTCTAAAAAAGGATTATGTTGTATAGCATTACATCTTATCTGGATTTAACACATGATAATGACCAACTTTCTCACTGGCCAGGGTCTAGTCCCAACCTCCACAGATGAGTGGAGACAATCGACCATTAGTTCTCTGGGTTAAGCTGATTTTATTCAGCATAATTTCTTCCATAGCCATCCATTTAACTTCAAAGACTGCAATATCATTGTTTCTAATTGCTGTGTAAAATTCCATAGTATAAATGTATTTGGTAGACTTTTAATTGCCATATGGATTTCAGTATGTGTTGTTGAGCTGTTTAGGAATTCAATATCAACCTGTGTCGATTTAGGGATGTTTTATGTGTCTATAAAGTTGTCCATGTCTTCCAGATTATCTAATTTAGCTCCTCAAATTATTCTGTGAAATAAAAAGGGATAAAACACTTCCAAAATAATTATATGAAATCAAAATCATATTCATATAAAACCAGATAAGGACATATCAAGAAAATAAAACTACATACCAATATCCATGATGAATTTAGGTGCAAAAATCCTTAAAAATTTACAAATTGTATTCAATAACATGTTAAGAATATTCTAAATCATGGACTACTTGGTTTTATCCCATGGATGCAAAGATGATTTACAATATGGAAATCAATAAGTGTCATTCATCATGGAAAGAGTATTAAGGACAAAAATTACTTAGTCATCTCAATAGAGGCAGAGAAAAACTTTCATAAAATTCAGTACTCATTCATGATAACACTGAAGAAATGATAGATGAAACCTACCTCCCTCAATATCATAAAGGATATATGCAACAAACCCAAAGTCAATGACATAGTGTATGGGGAAAAACTGAAAGTAATAAAATTGGAATAAGAAAAGGATTTCTACTCTCACCATGCCTATTCTGTATAGTACTACAAGTTCTAGTCAGAGTAATTAGTCAAGAGAAGGAAGTAAAAGAGATAAAAATAGGAAAACAACAAAGAAATTATCAGCTGTTTGTAGTTATTATGATCCTATATTTACAAGTTCAAAAAGCTCCACCAAAAGCCTCCTAGAGCTAATAAGCAAATTCAGCAGGGTAGCAGATTACCAAATCAACATACAAAATTAATAGCTTTCCTACATACCAACAATGAATTTGCTGAGAAATCAGGAAAGCAATCCCATTCTCAGTAGCCTCAAAAATTACTTCGGAATAAATCTAATCAAGGAGGTGAAAGACCTCTATGATGAAAGGCATGCAGTATTACAAACAGAAACTGAAAACTCGAGAAGATGTAGAGCCCTTCCACGATCATGGATAAATAGAATTAATATTGTTAAAATAACCATACTACCAAAAGCAAAATACAGATTTAATATAATCCCCATCAAAATACCAATGGCATTTTTCACAGAACTAGAAAAAAAGTCATGAAATTCATTTGGAAGAATAAAAGTCCCAGAATAGCCACCACAATTTTAAGCCAAAAAAGCAATGCTAACTTCAAATAACTCTAAAGAGCTGTAGTAAAACAATGATGATGACGACAACAACAACAACAACAACTACATGGTCCTTGCATAAAAACAAACACAGTGACCAATGGTACAAGTAGAAGACACAGAGTCAAAGCCATATAGATACAAGCATGTGATCTTTCACAAAGGTGCCAAAAACATACATTGGAGAAAAGACAATCTTTTTAACAAATGGTGCTGGGAAAACTGGTTATGTAGAAGAGTGAGCCTAGACCCTTCTCACTCACCCTGAACAAAAGTCAACTCAAAATGGAATTAGACCAGAAACTGTGCAGCTCCTGGAAGAAAACGTAGGGTCAACACTCCAGCATATAGACACAGGGAATGACTTTCTCAGTAGGACCACTAAAACTCAGGAAATAACACCAAGAGTTAATAACTGGGATGGTAGCAAATTAAAAACTTCTGCACAGGAAAGGAAAACAAGTAAGAATGTGAAGCAAGAACCTACTGAAGGGGAGAAAATCTTTGCTACCTACTCTTCTAAAGAGGATTAATATTCAGAATATACAAGGAACTCACAAAATTTAATAACAATAACTCATATGACCCAATTAACAAATGGGAAAATGAACTAAAGTAAAGAGACACTTCTCAAAAGAAAAAATACGAATGGCCAACAAATATATGAAAAAAATGTTCAACATCCATAGCCATTAGGGAAATGTAAATCAAAACTACACTGAGATTTCATCTCACTTCAGCCAGAATGGCAACCGTCAAGAACACAAACAGAAATGAGTATTATAATGAGAGAATATGCATAAAAGAAATACTTTTACACTGTTGGTGGAATTGTAAATTAATACAACCACTACAGTAATCAGTGTGGAGATTCCTCAAAAGACTAGGAATGGAAGTACCTTATAACCCAAATATAACAGTCCTCAGTATTTATCCTAAAGAATTAAAGTCAACTACTATAGTGATATATGCATACCTATGTTTATAGCAGCACAATTCGCAGGAGCTAAACTAGGGAACCAGCCTAGGTGTCCATCAATGGGTGAATAGATAAAGAAAATGTGGTATATGCACTGTGGAATTTTACTCAGTCATAAAGAATGAAATGTCATTTGCAAGGAAGATGGTTGGAGCTTGAGAATATTAAGGGAAAAACGCCAACTCAGAAAATCAAGAGTCATGTTTTTTCTCATATGTAGAAACTGGAGAGGAAAATGGAAAAGAAAGTTGCGAGGGAGCGGTCTAATAAAAGTTGAAGGGAGATCAGTAGAGTAGAGGAAATGGACCAGGGGGAAAAGGAAAGGGAAAAGGCGTATCCTGGGAAATTATATTGGACAAATGGTATTTTATGTTGTATGCATGTATGAATATGTAAAAATTGTACATTATGTACAATGACATTGCACCAATAAAATATGGAAAGTGTTTTATATTATACAGAACAGGCCATATTTTAGTATGATGTCCATTTTTCATTGTTTAAATACCATAATTGTTTAGCCACTGCCAAAGATCTCTACAGATTAAAATATTGTGATTACTGTCCAACCACATGACCTCTACTACTTCAGAATCCCATTATCCACACTGAAATCAGGGAGCCCATTTCAATGATGATATATTCTAGTATCATTCCCAGGCTACAGAGGACAGCTGTTGTAAGTTTTGCAAGGATGCCAGTGTTCACTTAATCAATGCAATTTGAAGAGGCTTTCATGATGGGCCAGTGCTCCAGTTCCTCCTCAAGTACTAGTTTGTGGCACTAGGGTAAGAGGATTGCAAAATGTACCATTCCAACATTCTTATTAACTTTTGGTTAACATCCTTTACATTGTTCCAGGAATACTCTGTTTATTATTGAATTTATGCCAACATTGAGTCTAAGTTTTAGTCCATCAACCAAAAAACAAAACCAAAAACATTGTGAGAGTCACTCCCAGCTGCTTAGGAAAATGCCTAGCCTTTTTTTTTTTTTTTTTAAAGAGAGAGGGAGAGGGAGAAAGAAACACTCAATAATTTTCATTTAGTTTTTCATGCAGCTTTTGTTGCTCTGACACCTTGTTGTGTACATGGTGCAGGGGTTTGAACCTGCTTACTCATGCATGCCAGACAAGCACCATAAAAGTCTAGTCAGGGTTCAAGCTCCAATGCTCGCATTTTTGCTAAGTATGTCCTTGTGACTATATTCAAAGTGATCTGGCAATATGATCAGATATTCTGGTCTAGTATACGACAAACACATTATTTTACATGTTCTTAAGCCTTCTGTCAATAAAATATAGTAAAATCTTTATTTTAGTTTGGTATTACCTTATAATCACCTGGGCTATACTTTATTACTCTGAGACAGTCTAGAGTTAGACCTCAATTAAGAGTCTAGTGACATATACATGTATATTAGGTATTACAGAGGAGACATGAAAGTGGGGAATGGGTGAAGGGGGGAGATCCTGGACTAGGATTGGCCTTAACTTACTTTGTGAATATCCATGTATGCATGAAAATGTAACAATGATTCCTTCTATTATGTAAGACTATGTTGAACAAATAATTTTTTTTTCAAATTTCTCCTAAAAATGTGGTAATAAAAAGTGAAGCCACACACACACACAAAACAAAAAAACAAAACAAAACAGAAAAAGAGTCTAGTGGTAATGAGGGATGGTGGATAAACATCTTAAAGAGAATTAGCATTTCTTGTAAGACAATTGCCTTAGGTGGAGTCCTTATTGGATCTTCAGTTTAGGGAAAGCTAGTCTCCTTGAGGGAGGAGAGGCTGCTTCTGATAGTGAGGAGGGTTGGAGATTGCAGGATTTAAGACTCTGAGGTTTGTTTAAATCCATTGGTATTTTCCCATTATAATTAACAGGATCTCAATTATTTTCCAGTTAATGTCCTAATTGACATATGAAAGACCTGGAGGAATTTTGGATTTATAATTTGTTTTATAATTCTGCAAATTGGAGAATCTTATTTTTCATTCTGATATGAATCCTTATCAGTTTCAAGAGATGGAACATTTTCTGATTATCTGACCTTGACTTGAGTGAGGGATATAACGCTTGAACCTATCATTTTCTTCCTGTAAGCTTCCCACTACAGTCAGTAATAGCAGTCTGTCAACCATGTTGCAATGTTCATTCCTTCCAGAAAGCTCTACAGTATTATTCCAAAGCTTGATTTTTGATAGACATTTGATTGTAGGCAATGGTAGTTTTAAGTATCTGTTTTATCATTGCACAACTCGAAAGATCAGATACTGTTTTCCAATGGCTATGATGTCATCAACATATTAAAATTCCATCAGGTCAGATATCTAATCCCACCTTTGGGGGTCTGTTTCCTAGAACCACCCCAGATGTAAAATGCTGTTGCAGTTAATTTCATGGCAGAAATGAAAAACTACTTTTCATATCTCAATGAGAGGAAGTTGACACTGGAAATAAATTATAAAATGGTTGGGAGAACTGGAAGAGGAAAAACAAAAAGGGCAGGTAACACTACCTTGTATATGGAAACGTCTATTTTTCCTGTAAAGAGACACTCTTTCCATAATACTGTGACCTTACAATTTAGGAACAGCTGTTACAAGAGACTCCACACATCAGCTCCTGACACCCAGAAGCTGACTCCTTGTCATTGCATTGCTCATTTTGGTGCTGCTGCTGCTATGGAGATCCAAAAGAATATACCTTTTCTTTTTCTTTGTTCCTCTCTGTCTAAGGTATGGCTCTTTTTGACAGAATGAAAAATAGAAGCATGTTGTCAAGGGAGTCCGGGAAATAAGTTTTCCAAGCTTTCTGCCCCTATGATGTGGGGAGAACATAGAAAAATAAGGGTAGTGTTGAAAATCTGCACGTCTTGACCTGAAAAGTGGTAAAAGGGCACTTGTGAAAAGGGAGGAGAGAAAGAAGTTCTTAGAAATTTCTAGTATGTGGGAATAGAAGACCTCGATATAGACTCTTTAAAACTATGTGTATTACAAATCCCTTGGAGATTTATTTCAGGTGGATATATGCTCCAGATTGAAGACTCTTAGTCTAGACATTGATATTGCAAAGGAATGCACACCCTCCAGCCAGCTTCCGCAGGGCACCCTTGACCTCCTTATTTCTCAGGCTGTAAATGATGGGGTTCATCATGGGCGTCACCACACAGAAGAGCACAGAGACCAGGATGTCCATGTCCAGGGAGTAGCCTTCTCTGGGCCTGTCATAGTTGAAGTTGGCTGTTCCATAGAAAACCACCACAACTGTGAGGTGGGATGCACAGGTAGAGAAGGCCTTTCTCCTGCCCTGAGCAGAGGGAATCCTGAGGATGGCCGAGATGATGAGTGTGTAGGACCCTGCAGTAAAGAGGCAGGGGCTCAGGCCAATAGTGGCACTGGCCACATGGAGCACAGACTCATTGATAGAGGTGTCTGAGCAGGAGAGCTTCAGGAACAAAGGGATGTCACAGAGAAAGTGACTGATCTGGTTGGGCCCACACAGAGTGAGTGTGGTTGCCAGCACCGTGTGTGTCACAGAATTCACCAACCCACACAGCCAGGACCCAGTCACCAGATAAACACAGACCGTCACACTCATGAGAACAGGATATTGGAGAGGGCGGCAAATGGCCACATAGCGGTCATAAGCCATGGCAGCCAATAAAACACATTCAGTGCCAGCACTTGTCACAAAGAAGAAGATCTGGGAAAGGCAGCCCTCGTAGGATATGGTCTTCTTCTCCCTGAAGAAATTCACCAACAGTACAGGGATGGTGGTGGATGTGTAGCAGATGTCCAAGAAGCTCAAGTTGCTGAGGAAAAAATACATTGGAGTGTGGAGAGCAGTACTGACCCTGGTGGCCATTATGATGAGCATGTTCCCCAGGAGAGTTGTCAGGTAAATGAGCAGGAACACCAGGAAGAACAAGCCCCGTAGGTTGGAATGGTTTGAAAATCCCAAGAAGATGAATTCGGTGACATGTGTTTGATTGTTCATTTCAAATGGTGTCACAGCTACAAAACAGAAAAAAAACTTAAGAATGTACTGAGAGCATTCCCAAAGGACTTGTAAACCTGCAGGGGCATAGCAATTAATATTGTATATAGAGCAATTCTGACTGTGGAGAGAGGTGTGTGGGAATTACATTAGAGAGAACTTCTCACAGATTTTTGCATGGATGGTGGGGGTGAGAATAAATGGAGCCTTGGTTAAAACAAGCTAACAACCCCTGTGTTTCACTGGGTCTGTAGTATCTCACTACTAACGCTATACTTCATTGTGATAAATTCTTTTTGCCTATATATTATTTTCTTAAGTAATAAGTCTTCATTGTGAAAAAAGAAGTGCAGAAAGTTTTACAGAAGAGCAAAATCATTAATAGAATCAAAGCCCCCTTTCTGTGCATTCCCTTTTAATATTAATATATATCTTGATATTTATTTGTAGCTTTAAAATATCAGAAGCAAAATTTCCCAATATTGTGTTTTATTTTTTAACATAAAATAAAGTTAATATCTCCCTATTGATTGAACTTATATGCCTTCCATTACTTTTACTATTAATCACTGGAATAGAAGCTTTCATATATATGTATCTGTAAATCTCTCTGGTTAGTTCCTGAGAATAAAATTTTATGTCAGCCTGCTTTTAAATACATTGATCTCTTTTTTTAGTAGGAATTTTTATCTTTTAAGGTGTATAAGACAAAAGAAATTTTAACCAATCATAAACGCGTAGGTATTTTTCTTCATTAGTAATATAAGATTTATCTCAGCAAACATTACTTTTCCTGAAAACACAATTGATACAATTACTAATTTTCTAGTATTTACTCAAGTTCATCTATGAACCATTGTTGTAACCTATAATTTCTGCTTTTTCAGTCTTGAAGAGAAAAAATTAGAGTTAAAACAGTGGGCACTTGAGTCAGATGTGAATTGAAATTCTACTCTGTTGCTTAGTAGATGTAGATAGTGGAAAAGTCAGCTGGTCTCTTTCTCAGTTGGTTCATTGCTTTCTGATATTAATGGTGTCTATCACAATTTCTGGGAAGTTGTGTGAGATAATATGACCTATATATCTGGCATATTACATTTATATTTTATCAAGTTAGAAAGCCCCTCTTCATCCCTCCTTCACTGATCTTTGTTTTTGTGTGTATTGATTGAATTCAGGGTTCTGCATGCTAAGCATGTACTCTATCACAGAACTTCAATTTACTGATAGTTTTTTTTTTAAGAGAGAGAGAGAGAGACAGAGAGAGAGAGAGAGAATCAATTTTATTTAGTTTTTTGTCTGGTTTTCACTGCTCCAACGGTTGGATATGTGGTGCTGGGGTTTGAACCTAGGTCCTTGTGCATGCCAGGCAAGTGCTGTAGCCACTGAGCAACCGCTCCAGCTCTTCCTCATAGTTTTTTAAAAATTTCTTTGACAAAGTCTTACATAATTGAGGGAATCATTGCTACATATTCATGCATACATACATATTGATAAAGTAAGTTAAGGCTGATTCTAGTCCAGGATCTCCCCACTTTGTCCACTTCCCCCTCTCATGTCTCCTCTACAATACCCCCATGTTATAGATAGAAATAAGTATATACATGTGTATTAATTTTTGAAATTTCTGAGTATCTCTTCCTGCCTGTGTATAGTTGGGTTTCTCATGGGAGTCAAGAGTTCCCAGTTGCATTGATAACCCCTCAGTCTCTTCATACCCTCCCTTCCTCCCTCCCTTCTCCCCTCACCTTTATAGTTATGGTTCCTACAACTTATGTAAAATTTCAACTATGTTGAGTTTATTATTTAAACTTAGCTAACTTTCATCCTGTCTTAGATTTTACTCTAGCTTACATATAGGAGAGGAAACATTTGGCCCATAAGCCTCTGGGTTTGGGATGTTTAACTCAGCATAATTTTTTCCATTTCCATCCATTTGGCCACAAATGCCATGATATCATTCTAATAGCAGAGTAGAACTCCATTGTGTGTGTGTGTGTGTGTGTGTGTGTGTGTGTATACCAATCACAGTTTTTGAATCCACTCATCCAGTGAGAGGCATCTGGTTGGATTCATAGTTTAATTATTGTAAATTGAGCTGCTAACAGATTTTGGTGTAGCTGTGTCTCTGTAGTATGCCAATTCTAGCTCTTTTTGGAAAATACCCAGGAATGGGATATGGTTCTAACCCTAGTTTTCTGAGGAGGAGTCTCCACACGGCTTTCCAGAGTGGCTGTACAAGTTTGCAGTCCCACCAACAGTGTGTTAGTGTTACTTTCTCCCCACAAGCTCTCCAGCATCTGTTATTGTTTGTATTCATCATTTTTGCCTAGAGTGAGGTAGAATCTTAGTGAAGTTTTAATGTGCATTTCTCTGATTGCTAGTGATGTAGAACATTTTCTCATGTATTTATGAGCTTTTTGGACTTCCTCCATTGAGAAGTTTCTATTTAGTTCCCTAGCCCATTTATTTATTGGATTATTTGTGTTTTTGGTGTTCAGTTTTTTTTAGTTCTTTGTATATTCTTTGTATATACCCATCTTTTGGAGGCATAGAAGGCAAAGATTTTCTCCTATTCTGAAGGTTCTCTTGACACTCTTGGCTAATTCTTTTTTTTTTTTTAAATTAATTTTATTTAGTTTTTCATGTGGCTTTCTGAGACTTTGCTGTGTACGTGGTGCGGAGGTTTAAACTTGGGTCCTTGCACATGCCAGGCAAGCACTGTAACCACCGAGCCATTGCTCCACCTCTTGGCTAATTCTTTAGCTGTGCAGAAGTGTTTTAGTTTAATGGCATCCCATTCATTTATTTTTGGCTTTAATTTTTGTGCTATGGGAGTCTTGTTAAGCAAGGTGGTGCTGACACTGATGTTGTGGAGTGTTGATCCTATTTTTTTCTTCTAGCAGTTGTATAGTTGCTGGTTTAATTTCTGGTCTTTACACCATTTTTATTTGACTCTTATTCAGGGTGAGAGATAAGGATCTAATTTCAGTTGTCTGGATATGGTTATCCAGTTTGTCCAGCAACATTTTTTGAAAGGCTGTCTTTCCTCCACACTATATTTTTGGCCCCTTTGTCAAATATCAGATGGTTAAAGATTTGTGAGTTTGTCTCAGTATCTTCTAGTCTTTTCCATTGGTCTTCTTGTCTATTTTGATACCAATACCATGCTGTGTTTGATAGTTTTTTAAAATCATAAATAGACATTGAATTTTCTCAATTTCTATGTATCTATTGAGATGATATATGCATTTTCTTATTTAGTTTGTTACTATGGAAATTATATTGACTGAATTTTTTAAAAATATTGAACCAGCCTTGCATTCCTGGGGTTGATCTCAATTGAATGTGATGTGTTATCCTTATACATTCAGTTCAATTTTGTTAATATTGCTCTCTGCTTGGTTTTGGGTATTCTCTTTTCACTGTTGTCCAGAGATAATCTATTTCTTGAAGAATTCTCAACTATATTCTGCTGCTATTTTCATTCAATGCATTAGTGGACTAGTTGGAAACCGAGAAGGGATCTGATGCTTTGAGGAAGCCTCTGTCTTAGGTACTGTGAATCTCAGTCATGGGGACATGGCCTTCATAAGTGATCCTGTAGAATTTCAGGTATAGTGCTGGGCTTAGCACATGTTTTTACCCTTCCCAAGGGTTAGACATTTTGGCCTATTCCCTTCCCCAGCTGCAATGGTTTTCTGTATAGTTTCCAAATGTAACAGTTTTTGTTTCTCTTTCCCCGAAAGATTACAGCTTTTGTCCTATGTGAAAAGCAGAGGAAAATGGGTGTGTGAGGAATTTTGGCTGTTGGTGCTACTCTTTGTCTGTCTTCCTCTTTAGGAAATAGCACCATGAAACAAACTTTCTCAAAATACTTCCCCATGTTCCTTGTGAGCATCTTGTAGAATTCATGGAGAAAAAAAATTACAAACTATTTTATTTCTATGGCCCTCAGGGTCTTTATGTTCTTATGCTAGCCTATACTTACTCTTTAATAATTCATTCTGTGTTTTTATTTGAGTCTTATAATCAGCTTGTCTGCATCTAGTGGGTTCTGTCCTAGTTAAAAATACATGGATTATTGTGGTTGCTTATCTCTCCCCAGATTTCAGCTTAGTTGTTTGCCTTATCATCTCAGTTCCCAAATAATGTTAAGAAAAGTTATTAATTTGCACTTTTCTTCTGCTTTTTATTTTGGTTGTTGTAATGATGGAAGCAACATGCTTTCTAGCTCTTCAGATAGATCTCCAAGCTGAAATTTGAAGTCTAAATGTTCATTGTTGAAAATTATTTGGCAATTTTTAATAAAGTTAAATATATAATTATTCTATTCAAAACAATTCCGCTCCTAGAATATGTCCAAGAAAATGAATGCATAGTTCACAAAAAATTCTTGTATAAAAATTCATAATAGGTGGTCTTGGTGGCATATGCCTATAATCCCAGCAACTTGGAAGGCTAAGGCAGAAGGATTGCAAGTTTGAAGCCAGCCTCAGCAACTTAACGAGGCCCTAAGCAATGTAGTGAGATCCTGTCTTAAAATAAAAAGATAAAAATAAAAATAAAAAGAGTTGGGGATGGATGTGACTCAGTGGTTAAGTGCACTTGGGTTCAATTCCCAGTACAAAACAAAAAAAAAAAAAAAGAGAGAGAGAAAATTCATAATAGTTCTAACAAATAGTATGCCTATTAACAAAAGAACACATTACAAATCATGTCATATCATGCAGAAGAATAATTCAGTTACTTTAGAAACATAAATTATTGAAACATTAATAATATTGATAAATCTACAAGTTTTTGCTGGGCAAAAGAAGCCAGACACAGAAGAATATACACTGCTTCCTTTAAATGAAGTTCAAAAAGTTGTCCAAAACAAAACAAAATAAAAAAAGTATAATTATCAGGTAATAATGGTTATTATTTTGGGGGCTTAGGTATACTATTAATTGGAAAGGAGCATAAAGGAGTTTTCTAAAATGATTAAAGTGTTGTGTCCTGATTTTGGTGTTCATAAATCTATATAAAATGTTATAAATCTGTACACTTATGATTTGTGTACTTTATGAATGCAAATTATAATTCAATTTTTAAAAGTAACCATACTTAAAAAAATAAGTACAGTAGTGAGGCAGAGTGGTTCATGTTTATAGTACCAGCTATTTGGGAGGCTAAGGCAGGATGATCACAAATTTGAGGCCAACGTGGCAACGTTGCAAAATCAAAAGGGCTGGAGATGTAGCTCAGTGGTAAAGTGCTACTTGATTCAATCCACAGTACTACAGTGAGTAAGTAAATAAGTAAATAAATAAGCAAATAAGTAAATAGAGATAAAAGCAGGAGGCATTTTCAACTCAGGATTGGTTGGAAACATGCCTAAATATTTTTTAGGTCTTTAGGAGATTAAAGTACTTTCCCCCCTATTTTTTTTTTTTTGCATTTCTTTTCTTCTTCTCTATAGTCCAGATCATATTGCATTTTACAGGTAATATTAGTTGTTTTCTGATAATGATGTATTTGATAATGATGTATTTGAAGGAGTGAATGTGGTTGGTGGGCATGTGTGAACTGGATCACAGATACAAAACCTTGCTCGTAATGACAGATGGATGTATGTGTGTGTGTGTGTGTGTGTGTGTGTGTGTGTGTGTTATTGGTTGTGGGATGGGTCACGTTTCAGAACATTGTGCAACAGTGGGAATGGCAAGTAGGCATTCCAGGCAACACTGATGGGAGAAATCTCAAGGAAAATAGCAGGGATCTGTCCATCTAAGGCCGGGAAAACTCAGAAGACTTGTGTTCTACTAATTGGTACAGGAGAAAGGACCCTCAGTAATGAACTTCTCTGAGAGCTGAATCACATTAGATGAGGGAAGGATTCTGGATTCTGAGTTGTGGAATTTTGAATTTTGGTAGCCTTCTTCCATACAGATGTATCCTGTTTTTATGGAGATTACTGCTAGGCTTCGAGGAGTTGGGTTAATACTAGCAGGCTTCTGCCAAGCTCTAAAAGATTAATTCCTTTTCTTTCTTTCTTTCTTTCTTTTTTTTTTTTTTTAAGAGAGGACAGTGAGAGGGAGAGAGAGCAAAAGAGAATCAATTTTACTTAGTTTTCCACTTTGTTGTGTACGTGGTGCTGGGGTTTGAACCAGCATCCCTGTGCTTATGAGGCAAGCATGGAAACTGCTGAGCCACTGCTCCATCTTCTAGAAGATTAATTCTGAGGAGTCTGGTATTTTTATTCGAAGGACAACCTCATTAGGTATGCCAGAGGAGGTGGCAGTGTGTCAGCTTCTCAGGCACAGGACGAGACTGTACTAAGCTGTGTCAGACTTGCCTTCTGGATAAGGTTCTTGAGGACTGAGTGTTTCCGCCATAGGGACCTCAGAAAATACTCTTCCGCTCCCATTGGCCAGCAGAAACCCAGGTGTGTTCCTGGAAGTCAGGCTTTGGTGGGCATCAATGATAGCAGAGTATCAACAATAGGAGACCATAAACCTCTTTTTAGGTGAGGGCAAACTGAAAACAGGGAAAGCCTGGATTTTAGAAAATCACCAACTTTGAGAAGCAGAAAAAACTATAGATCAAGAATGCACATAAACCCACTTAGGAAATCTTGCATACAATTGCAAGGAGCGGATGTTAATAATTATGTAACTCATGCCAGAGTCCTTTCTAGTTCCTGTGCCTCAGGTTTTAAACATTTTTGTTTAGTCCAAAAGTGATCTGAGTGCTAACATCAGATTGGAGTGAAGTCATCTGTAACTGAAGATGTAATATGTTGGAGCTGAGAGGAAAACTCTGAAGCAATCATGGATGAGATGAATTTGGAACACTTTGAAGTTTACAAGTGGGTTATTATGAAGACAAAAAATCAGTTTGGGCAGGCTGGCTAGTTGGGGGAGATCAGTTATAAAAATAGGAAATATATGAACTATAGCAGATTTAGAGGAAGATATAATGGATTAGATCTGAGTAATGCTGAATGTGAGGTACCTGTGAGATACCCAGGTAGAGATGCCCTTCAGAGACAGGCTAGAGCTACAGATATGGATCAGGAAGGTCAATATGATAATCTCTTTTATAGATGATATCTAGATGTTTTCAGAGAAAGAAATAAAATTCCTCATAGAAGGTAGTTTCCCCAGATTTTCCTGTGGGTAATGGTGCATGGTCTGTGGATATCTATTTGATTTTTTTAAAGAGAGAGGGACAGTGAGAGAGAGAGGGCAGGGGAGACAGAATCAATTTTATTTAGTTTTTCACATGGCTTTCATTGCTCTGACACTTTGTTGTGTACATGGTGGTGGGGTTTGAACCTGTGTACTCGCGCATGCCAGGCAAGCGCCGTAACCACTGAGCCACCGTTCCAGCCCACCTGTGGATATCGAAACAGGAAAACTGAATATCATGTTCAGGGATTTAAAAAAAAACATGGTTTCTGAAATTGTATATACTGCTTATTGTAAAGGTCTTAAAGTGTGACATCTAATTACTTAAAGTCAGTTCAGGATGAACATCTTCAAGGGCATTAAAAAAATCCCTATTTATGTTTATATAATTTTTTCCTTGGTGTACTTGGCTAATTTCTTGTTTGGCAGAGATGTGGGGTGGGGTGAATGGTGACATCCAAACCATTTTTCTTGTCCCTGATGCTATCAGTATAGTGAAACTAGGTTGAAATATCATCATCATCATCATCAAAACTCATCATTAACAATCACCACTTATGCATGAGACTTTGTCACATGGTATATACTTGCATTTTGGAATTTACATGCTGCTGTATAAGAACTAGGTAACCTTAATAGTAAACCTTCTGATCTATAATAATAATTATGTTCTCCATAATCATTTAGGATGTATTTTACAGAAAAAATAATTTGAGTGTAGTTTTTTAAAAACTGGTTCAATACACATAAACACCTGGCTTAAAAAATCATTTAAAATGAAGTTTTAAAGTGGTACATTTTTTTAAAGATTAAATTGAATATCATATAACTCATCCAATCAAACTCAGTGAGTTACTTTGGAAAGATACATTTTTACATACCTGAATTCAAACAGGATTTTCCAAATTGAGTAACGGATAGAGATGCACATAAGATAACAGCTAAAACTTATTAAATTCTTGTCATGCATTAACCTTTTGCAGGTATTACATCTAAGAAGCATTCATTAACTCATTTATTTTATACAACAACCTATATGACAACCTATTATCCCCATTTCACAGTTAAAGAGATTGAGATTAATGCATGATGTGTTAATGCAAATATGACAGCGTCACAGTGAATCCCTTCAATTTGTATGAGTACATTAGTTTGCACAAATATTATGGTAATAATTATAATTTAAGAAATAAAAAAGAAAATGAGACAAAAATTTGTCTAATAACTATTACTTGTAGTGATACTTTATGTTATCTGATAATAATATTTGTAAATTGCTTTATAATCTTCATTTCCCAAACATTCTTTATCTTTGGTTCTAATAATTCAATGCATATAATTAATAGGCCAGTGAAACTTTCATTAAAAGTTCCAAATCTGAGAGCATTAAGGAACTTGGAGTAGTTAAATTTCAATAAAAATTTAGTGCTAAAGTTATGCACAAATAATTTTAAAATCTAAATATAAATAAAGTGTAGAAACTAAATAAGTTTAGAGGTCTTAAAGGTCTTAAAAGAAGAACTTTTTTTTTTTTTGCTTTGGCAATAAATGAAATGTTTTGCTGACTAACCTCCCGGGGTTCATTTCCTCACAGGAAACAAAATGGTCATAAACTAAACTATGGAAAACGGTGTGATTGTGAAAACCCTTATACACATTATGGAAACATCTATTCCTATTTGATTTCAATAACACAAAGCAATGATTAAAATTTTTAAATCTAATTTTCATGTTGCCCAGTAAATTGCTTAAACGTACACACACGGACACTACCAGAACACTAACATGAATTTATTTGGAAGAAAATCTAAATGATTTCAGGTGCTGTGACAAACTGAATTTATTACTAAGGAATATATGAGCTATTTTTTCCTGGCCTTGATATTTACTTGTACACTTCTCTATACCATGAGTGCCTAGGACCAGTGCGAATACTCAGAGGTCATTTTGTAGACCAGTGCTTCTCAAATTTACATGTGCATATAAATCACCTACATTTCCAGTGAGCTCCCAATTGATACCAATGCTGCTGGTCTAAGGACCATACTTCAGTGGCAAGCTATTTCCACCTATCTGGCGGGGAGGCATTTACCCTGACTAGTAGGTTAACATATTTTCTTAACAAATTCACCAAGGAAAAGTCTCCATCCTATCTTGGAAATTTATTCTAGTATTTAACATTTTGTTCAGTTGTTTATATTTTACCTGTGCCTATCCTAGTATAAGGGGGAAAGGGAAGACAAATTATTACCTCTTATGTAAGAGACTTCTAGTTATAAAATTTTTCCAGCTATGAAATTCTCATTTCCATTTAGCATTTTCCAACAGTCTTCACTTGGTAGTGGCTAGTTCAATTCAAACCAAATTTTTCCTCTATAAGGTCTAATGCAATCCTATACCAGACCTACAAAGAAATCCAAAGGGGATAAGACCTGATCCATGTCCTTTAATTAACTATCAATCTAATGGGAAGGTAAACTACAGTATGTGGCAGGAAGCTTGGTAACAATTTTGTGTAATTTTAAAATTATTGCCATTTTTTAAAAAACTTAATGCTTGGTTGGATAGCTCCTTCTGGAACACCTCCGGGAATGGAACACATTCTCAAAGTCCCTCATTCCATCTTGATTACAAGTTCTTCCAGGTCCCAGTCTTGGCCTCTCAATTCTATGTGAAAACCTAGTGCAGGACCTTGTGTAAATGTGCATTCAATAAATATTTGATGCCTGAAGACAGGTTGTAAAGAACATCTATGGGATCAGAGCTCTTAAAAAGTTCTTTAAAGAAGTAGCATTGTATGGGCCCTGAAGGATTAAAGGCAGTGACTGGAGGGCATTTCTGTTCAGCATTTCTAGAGTAAATATCTTGAAGATCTGAGAAAAATAACAGCTCCTGGGGTCATAAATATGGCAGCCTAGCCAATTGGCCTGTGAGGACCTTAGTGTCTCCTTCTCTCCTAAAGGTATTGGTTCCACTGGACACTCGCGGTGGCATTAACTCAGTTCCCACAGGACAACAGCTCTGCTTCTTTCTTTCCCAGTCATCTCAACATTAGGTGATTGAGAATGCAACAATTTACGAATAACCCCCAATACATGATACTCCTAAAATAGGGAGCATTGTGCATGAAGTACATTGCTCACAGAGCCTCAGGGCTTTATTACAGTTAATAAGTTTCTCGCAACACACATCTCCAAGCATCAGTGTGTTACAACGTAAAGATGAAACCCCTAGTTAGTGAATAAATATGACACTAAGCACAAGCTTTGTTCTACGTTAATTATATTTTATTTAAACAAATATTATGTGTGCATCTATTATCATACTGTATTGTAGCATAGTGGAAATATGCCCTTTGCTTTCTCCCTGAAAATTATTACTTTCTGTCCTGCTTGTCAAAAGCTGAAGATTAGCATTGAGTAATTAATATATATATATATTTTTTAATAATCATGAATAATTTTTCCAGACACATTTTTTCACTTAAGGAATTCAGGCATATCAGGGTTTTTGTTTTTGTATTTGATTTTTTTTTCAGTACTGGGAATTGAACCCACGGTGTTTGATCATGCTAAATCCCTCAGGGTTTGGAATAATCTCTGATGTTATTTCTGCCCTGGTACTGTAAGTACTATTGCAGAAATTTATACACACATAGAAGAGGTGTTAAAATGTATCATTACATAAATGCCATCAAAATAGCCATGAAAATAGTACAATATTCTATAATATGTTCTTATGGAGTAGATATATCCTGATTCTGGAAAAAAAATTTTTAAAAAATTGTCATAGTAAATGAACTACTTACCACCAACTCTCACAGAAAGTGCTGTATTTCTGGCTTTGGTGTTGGCCTTGTTGCTTTCCAACCTGGGCTGGAAAGAATGCTCTTTTGGTATAACTGGCTGTTGACCTCCACGCATCATGAAGGGGACCTGTCATTCCTAGAGGTGCCAACAGAATATCTGTTGCCTAATAACAGTGGCAAAATTCCTCTTCGATCTCATCACAATTTGTTTTTCTAGGATGGACATTTATAGAGGCCAGTGGGCCAACCTTTTGGGAGTAACCATCTAATCTCTGTCTCAGCAGTTGTTCTGGAACTCTGCAGTGCACAAACACAACTCCAGGGCAACAGCCTGAATTGAAACTGTAGAAATAAAGAGCAATTAATTCTCTCTTGGATTCATTAAGGTCTTGGCAATCATCTTTTCCCAGCATGCAATGAGGCGATCAGCTTCTTATCTCTTTTGGGATCCTGATGAATGAAACTCAATAAGAGATTTTTGCCAAGAAATTGTGGGTGGCTGAAACCTTGAGACTGACTTTTCTCTTCTATTAGAGAGAGAAGGGGTAAGTGTGTGTGTGTGCGCTTATTTGGTTGTATTTCTTACTGCCTAAGGAGTTTTCCTTCATGTTATGTGCTTTGCCAGATGGACAGATAACAGGATTCACAATACTAAAGGCATCTCCACTATCTTAGAGCTAATTCACTTCTACTTAGGGCAGATTACCTGGACACAGTGCTTCCTTCCTTTCTTACCAGCACTACTTGTGCCTTCATTCACCCTGATTTATGTTCTTGTCATTGGTCATGACCTGGTGAAGGTACTACTTGCTATGGAACTTAAAGGAGAAAAAAGGCCATCAAACAGCCTTTTAAGGCCAAGATGGGGAGAAGATACAACTCTAAAAGCTTTGCAATATTTTATTGTACAGAAATTAAACTATTAGACAGTATAAGGAGTTAAATATCTAAAACTCAAAATTCCCCTTAATAATATGGGTTTTCCCACATGTTTAGTAAGAAACACAGAAACAGTGCTTCTAAAAGATCTTATAATTATTAGCTATCAGGGAAATGAAAATCTAAATCACGTTCAATATAGCACTTCACACATACTAGGATGGCTATAATAAAAGGATAGAAAATAATGTGCTGATGAAGGGGTGGAGAAATTAGAAACTTTATTCACTGCTCTTAGTAATATGTAAGACTGTGCTACTACTTTCAAAATTATCCGGTAGTTCTTCAAAAAGTTAAACACAATTAGGGGAGTTATCAATGCAACCAGGAACTCTTGACTCCCATAAGAAGCCCAACTATACACAGGCAGAGAAACTCAGAAATTTCAAAAATTAATATACATATATATGCTCAGTTCTATCTATAACATGTGGGTATTGCAGAGGAGACATGAGAGTGGGGAGTGGACAGAGGGGGGTGGGGAGATCCTGGACTAGGATCAGCCTTAACTTAGTTTGTCAATACCCATGTATGCATGAATATGTAACAGCAATTCCCTCCAATATGGAAGACTATGTCAAACGAATAAATAAAATGTTAAACAGAAAGTTGTTTTATGATTCACCACTTCCACTCCTCCATATAAACTCAAGATAAAACACTGTCCACCAATAATTCATTCATGAAGGTTCATGGAAGTATTATTCATACTAGTCAAAAAAGTAAAAATGACCAAGTAGGGCACACACCTGTAATCCAGCTACTCAGGAAGCAGAGACAGAAGGATCACAAGTTCAAAGCTGGCATGGGCAAGTTAGCAAGACCCTATCTCAAAACAAATTTTTTTTTAAATCTAAATGGATCAAGGAATTTATTTGTTTTTATTTTTATTTTTTAAAGAAGGAGGGACAGTGAGAGAGACAGAGAAAGAGAGAAACAAATTTATTGAGTTTTTCACATGGCCTAAGTTGCTCCAACACTTAGTTGCGTACGTGGTGCTGGGATTTGAACCCGGGTCCTCGTGCTTGCCAGGCAAGCGCCGAAACCTCTGAGCCACCGCTCCAGCCCCTCAGAACAAAATTTTAAAAAGGGCTGGGATATAGCTCAGTGGTGAAACACTTGTCTAGCATGCAGAAGACTTGGTTCAGTCTCTAGAACTGCAACAAACAAACAAACAAACATTCCTATCCAGTGAGAAATGAACAAAGAAATGTGGTATGTTCATAAGATGGAAATTATTCAGCAATAAGAAGGAATAAAATAAACACAAGAATGTATGCTACAATATGGATGAAACTTGCAGCCATCCTAAGTGACAGAAGTCAGATCCAAAAGGCACATATGATATTATTTCATTTATATGAAACATCTAGAATAGGAATATCCATAGAAACCAGACATAGATTTTTCCACATGTGGAGGAGAAACACAGAAATGGCATTTATTTAAGATCTTAGAATCATGATCCATTAGGAAAATGAAAATCAGTCACATTTCATACAGCACTCACTTCACATATACAAGAAATCAGCTAGAGCTGCACAATTAGAGGAGTGGAATGGCTATAGCCATGGCTATAGGTTTTTATGAGAGGTGAATAATGAACATATTCTAAAACATCTGTGGACTAGAGAACACTTGTGAGATCAAAATATGTGAAATGTTTAGCACAAGCACAACTGTTTGCCCTGGTGTGATGGCTCACCATAGTTGTCACAAGATGCTATATTTATAGAGGGCACTGTTATATTTGCAGCTGAAAAGTTTATATATTTCTACAATTAAGAAATTTTCTAGATTGAAAACCATTATCTAGTTGTTGCTCTCACTAGAGGATCTGTTTTCCAGTTAGCTTCCTTAGGGCACTCTTGACCTCCTTATTTCTCAGACTGTAAATGATGGGGTTCATCATGGGGGTCACCACACAGAAGAGCACAGAGACCAGGATGTCCATGTCCAGGGAGTAGCCTTCTCTGGGCCTGTCATAGTTGAAGTTGGCTGTTCCAAAGAAGACCACCACGACAGTGAGGTGGGATGCACAGGTAGAGAAGGCCTTTTTCCTGCCCTGAGCAGAGGGAATCCTGAGGATGGCCGAGATGATGAGTGTGTAGGACCCTGCAGTAAAGAGGCAGGGGCTCAGGCCAATAGTGGCACTGGCCACATGGAGCATAGACTCATTGACAGAGGTGTCTGAGCAGGAGAGCTTAAGGAGCAAAGGGATGTCACAGAGAAAGTGGCTGATCTGGTTGGGCCCACACAGAGTGAGTGTGGTTGCCAGCACTGTGTGTATCACAGAATTCACCAGTCCACACAGCCAGGAGCCGGTGACCAGAGAAATGCACACCTTCACACTCATGAGAACAGGATATTGGAGAGGGCGGCAAATGGCCACATAGCGGTCATAAGCCATGGCAGCCAATAAAACACCCTCAGTGCCAGCACTTGTCACAAAGAAGAAGATCTGGGAAAGGCAGCCCTCGTAGGATATGGTCTTCTTCTCCCTGAAGAAGTTCACCAACAGTACAGGGATGGTGGTGGATGTGTAGCAGATGTCCAAGAAGCTCAAGTTGCTGAGGAAAAAATACATTGGAGTGTGGAGAGCAGTACTGACCCTGGTGGCCATTATGATGAGCATGTTCCCCAGGAGAGTTGTCAGGTAAATGAGCAGGAACACCAGGAAGAACAAGCCCCGTAGGTTGGAGTGGTTTGAAAATCCCAAGAAGATGAGTTCGGTGACATGTGTTTGATTGTTCATTTCAAATGGTGTCATAGCTACAAAACATAGAGAAAAGAAACCATAATAAGAATGTACTCAAAGTGCCCCAAACAGACTTGTAAACCTGCAGAGACAGTAAATAACATTGGACAGATACCAGTGTGGACACTGGTAATCTGTGGGGCTGATCTCAGGGAGATTGTTTCTCACTTAATAGGCCTAGCCAGCTCAGACCCAAGGACTTGGCACATATTTGCATGGATGATTGTGGGTAAGAATAAGTGGGGACTTGCTAGAAGCCAACAAAAAACCATTAAACCTTATATTGGTTTGAAATATTTTCTTACTGTCTGTCTCAGTAATATCTTCCTCCTATTATACTTTTTTGAAAGCATTTGATTTTTAATAAATTTCCACTGCAAAAAATTAAGAAAAAGAAATTTATACAAGTCATTCATCTGCAGAATCAGTCAGTGTTGTCTTTTAGTGTATTCCCCTGTAGATTTTTGTTTTCCTTTTATAAAAATCTTTACCTTTATTTTTTGGAAAGGAAAAAGTTAATCTATTTTTATTCAAAGATGACATGATAAAATGTTTCCTCTCATGTGGAAGCTAGAAGGAATTAAAGGAAAGAAGGTGATGGTGAGGGGTGGATTGAATGTCATAAATACATAGGGAAGATTACTGGAGAAGAAGGAGGAGATTGAGAGGGAGGGAGAAGGTATGGGTAAGGGGAGGAAATGTGGAATGTATTTAAGAAAATCATATTATGTGCATATATAAATATATCACAGGAATTTTACCTTAATATATACATAGAAAGGAATAATAAATAATTAAGTGGCTAAAAGAAGATCAGTAGAGGAAGGTGGAAAGGAGGATAGAGGAGGATGGAGGAAGGAAGGAAAGAGGAGGAGAACTGGAACTGAAATGGAGTAAATCATATTTCATCCATGCATGATTTTTCAAAATCAACCCAACTTCTATATATGACTATAATGCTCTAATAAAAAATTTAAAAAAGATGACAAGATATTGTATATTGAAAATATCAAATAATGTAGGGTAAAGCTAAAAGAGCTAATATAGGTCAGCAAAGTTGCACAGAAGAAATAGTCAGTTGTGTTTCTGCACAGTTGCGGGGACAATCCAAAACAGAGAGTAAGAAATCAGTTCTAGGGTTAAAGATGTAGCTCAGTGGTACAAGGCTTGCCTAGTATATGTGAAATCCTGGGTTCAATCTGCATCACTGCAAAAACGAAACGAAACAAAACAAAAAAACACCAGAAAACAACCCTCCCCCCCAAAAAAACAAAAATCAATTTCATTTTCAGTACATCTAAACAAATTAGGTACTTAGAATTAATCTTACTAAGGATATGAAAGAGTTGTGTTGTGTGTGTATGTATATATACATACACAGATAACTACAAAATGTTGCTGGAAGAAATGAAAGAAGACTACATGGAAAGATATCCTGTACTCATCAATTGGAAGATTTAAGATTGTGAAGATGTCACTACTACCCAAAATGATCTACAGATTCAATACAATTTCTGTCATATACCAGCCTTTCTATCCTCACCCCTAGAAATGGAAAAGTTCATCTTGAAGTCCAAATGGAATTTGAAGGGTCTGAAAATAGTCAAAACAATCTTGGAAAATAAGAAAGTTAAAACATTCACACTTCCTGACTCTGAAACTTACTACAAGATTACAGTAATTACAATATATGGTACTGGCACATAGTGTACAGTTATATAGACCAATGGAATAGAATAAAGAGCACAGAAATAAATCTTCACATATATGGTTAATTGATTTTTTAACAAAGTTAACAAGATAATTCAAAGGAGGAGGAATGGTCTTTTCAAAAGATGTTTCTGTAATAATTGGATATCTATATTCAGAAGAATGAAGTGGGGTCTAACCTTATAGTATATACAAAATTAACTCAAAATGGACCAAACACCTAAATTGAAGAGCTAAAACTATGAAACTCTTAGAAGAAAATACCGGAGTCCAAAATCTTCAAGTAATTGTTTTTTTTTTGCAACTATTTCATGGATATTAACACCACAAATAAGGCAATAACAACAAAATTAGATAAATTGTACATCATCAAATTAAGAAAGTATTATCAAACAACGGTATCAAGAAAGCATAAGGACTACATCTGATAGTGCTCTTTTTTATACTGGCTTTTTTTCTTTTTTACTGAGTTTTAAGAGCTTGTTTCATGCTTTTGATTCCAGACTGTTCTCAGATATATATTTGGAAAATATTTTATTTCACTCTGTGTCTTGTCTTTTCACTCAGTTAATAGCATGCTTTAAAAACAATGCATTTCAACAGAGTTGAGTTTATTAAATTTCTTCTTTATGAATTGTACTTCTGGCTTTGCATGCTCACTATCAAAGATAAAACCATGTAGAAGGTCTGCTGTGTTGTCTATCATTTGTAAATTTTGTATTTTAGTTCAGATTTATGATCCATTTGAGTTCATTTTTTAAAAGTTGTGAGTTCTGTGTCTAATTCATTTCTTTCCATATGGATGTCAAAGTGTTCATACATTTGTTGAAAAGTCTGTGTTTTCTCCTCTGAAATTCCTGCTATCTCTTTTGAATGAACAGTTGTTTGTTTTTGTTTATTTCTACATTTTCAGTTCTGCCCACTGATATGTTTGTATACTTCTTGCCAAACATCTGACTAAGTTGATGACTATAACTTTACAGTAAATCTTAAATTTTAAAAAAGCATAATGACAACCACAGAATGCAAGACAATATTTGTAACTCAGAAATATAATTAATATCCATTATATATATCTACATATCTATCTATCTATCTATCTATATATATAGAATGACTACAACTCAACAACAGTAATAAAAAATAATTTGAATATAGGCAAAGGACATAAATAGACATTTTGCCAGAGAAAGCATACAAATAAGCACCTGAAAAGATACACAGCATCATTAATCATTAGGGAAGTGTGAATCAAAACCATAGTGAAATAACACTTAAAA